>JAUTBV010053992.1:0-20193 GCA_032361325.1 Lepetodrilus fucensis
ATGACTTGAAATAATATTTTGATCTGAAATTAGTTGACAGGGAATAAGTACATGTCAGTCAGTGAAGGATTTTGTGATGCCACGATTATTGGATACCATTTCAGTTTGGTGTATCGTTTACATCGGAATTTTTAAATGGTTAGTGCTCAATTAATATAAAGCTAAGGGCTGTGAAATATTGATCGCATGAAGGCAAACTGATTACTTTATATGGACATTTGCATGCTTTTTTTTGTGCCGCATTTAAGTAATATTTTAATATTGAGTTGTGCTTAGGGTCACGGAATATGGATGTCCAACCATATTATGTAATCTCAAAGTCCTAGCTCTTAGCATTCTCATAATTAAGTCCTTGACGGTTTGAAAACAGTTAGATCAACAATATAATTATGTAGTGTGCATGATCATTAAATAGTTTTAAAATTCAAAAACATAATTATTGTTATAACTTTTATTAACGAAAATATCAAGGCTGTTCCATCATCTATCATATAGCTATCTACTTACAAATTGTTATTATTTATGTAAATCCTATAATTTCACTTTTAATTAGTAATGGATTGCAGAAATCAAATTCATCAAAAGTATTTACATGTTTTGATCTAAATTAAACCTATTCTAAATATTTCTAAGACACAAAACAGGTGCCCGAATGCAGCACAGTTTCGTTGGTAACGAGTGAACATTCGTGGCAACGACGATTCTAAAATAAATTGAACTAATAACATACACATATACAATCAGAAGGTTTGTCGTTTCCTTACAGTATAAATGTATTCAGCACATCGTTGGCACTAGATAACTGTAATGCATTCAAAGATCGACAGTGTAACTAGTTGGCTACTTATGCGCCATTTGTAAACAAACCAAGGGACGTGACTCTGTTGTAAGGTCACCGACGCGGAAAGTCGCTATTTAAAGGCATACTGTCAGTTATTTGATCCACATGTACCGGTACATACACTTTACGCATATCTTCAGCATATTCATATACAATATACTTTATTATGCAACAGGTTATTTATTTTTATATTCAGATAGCTGCAGTTTTGCAGCTAGAAGATGCTCCATTATAGCATAGATTATAAGGGTCCACTATAATCTATGATTATAGCAAAATAGTAACCAAGACAGAACTGCAGCTACAAATACAATATTCAAAATATTTTTTATTTTTTTATTTTTTTATTTTTTTTATGCAAAGTATTATTTTATTAATTTTGTCCATGGATCTGCATGTTGTGTTACCATGTTTTTCTTACCATACTTCAATTCTAAAGTTCCAAGATGGAAATGCTCCTGGATCAACTTTAATGCAAGGAGGTATTACCACCCAGCCAGGACACCCTCTCATGCCTGACAACAGACACATACTGGGCAAACAAATCAATCTCTGGACACAAAATCGGTGGATATCCACAGAAATTGAACACGCCTGTACCAGCCTAAACTATTCAACAATTGTACTTGCACATTTCTTACCCGTGCCATGAACATTTTCATTGTACATTTTACTGTGGCAATTGCAGTTATCATCTGTGTTCCATCTGTACCAGCTAGTGCTTGCAGGAGTACAGCAATATTCAGGGCTATGGATGTTGCAGGTTTATATAACGATCATTAAATATATTTTGCACAGGGGCCGACGTCCGAAAGACGGAATTGAGATAGTACGGCTCAATGTGACACTCTTCTTCAAATACCTGCTTAGTTTTTTTAAATTTTGGTTAGTGCATACCAGAATAAAATAAGAAATTGAATTATTTTTTTGGGGTCATTCATTGAATTATTTACAGAAATAATCTACAAAATAGGGGCATCAATGCATTTCATGCCAAACTATAATGTGGTTTCCATGGTCTAGTGCTTTGTGGCAGGATATTCCAGTACCACCATTCAGTGAATATCCAGCCAACTACAAGCTGGACATACTGTAAATCACAAAATTAATGTGTCGCTAATTTAACCCTCTCTCTGCTGGATTAGGCAAAGACACATTTCTGGTTGCTTTCAGCAGGGAAAGGGTTAATGCGAACTCTAGATTTTAGATGTAAATGCGACACCAATAAACTGCGAAGTCATGTCTCCATATATGTTTTTCCCCAGTACTTACCTTTAATGTGCAGCAATTAAATGTGACAATACGGCAGTCGCATTTTTCGCATTAATATTCTGCTCACATTAATTTTATGATTTACAGTATGCACACAAAATGTGCAATTGGTGATACAAATGAAATAATCTTGGTCATTGATCTTATTTCATATCCATAAACACCAACTGGGAAATTGTGTTTTCAGCTGTAACATTTCAAACAGGATCCCGAGGTCACAGCCCCGAGAATCACAAAACTTTTCTGAGTAAGATTTCATGCTCAACTCAAGCTTTGTTCATAAAACCTCTTGTAAAATTTGAGTTTTAGCATCAAATTGTACTCAAAAAGTTTCATAATTTTTGGGCCTGCATGGTTACACAACAACAATGTAGAATATTTATACCAGTTGCACAACAAGAATTCATTTAGTACAAATCATTTAATGACTAAAATTTATACATATTTTGTGAATTGAACAATCAATATAGTATGAACATTAACAACTAACCACTGCTGGTAGTCGAGACATAAGACAATTTGTGACAACTCTTAATTAAATTAAAACCTCCCTGCGACATCGAGCACAATCAATGCTCTTGGGGCATCTAGAATGCAGTCAGCTTGAAGAGGATTAATACCATATTGCCCAATCTCATATAACTTGGTAAAAATATGTCAGTAGTACTTATCAACATGATCAACATATTTAACTATCAGTAGAAGAGCATAATTTGAAATAAGAACAGTTGGGCTTGACAACAGTCAAGTAATTAAGCCTAATGCAGTTCGGATATTTGTTGCGTAAAAAAAAAAAGGGACAAATTTAAAGTAAATCTTCATGGATACATATAGTAGACTCGGATACATGGATACATATAACGGACTCATTGGAACGGCTATTTCTGTCTGTTATGCCGCAATTAGCGTTAGATAGGATTGGGACTTCAGATTTAGTCTGTTATATGCGAGGCTGGTATATACAAGGTCTACTGTATATTAAAAAAGAAACAAATATGTTCTTACCAATAACCAAACATGTGTATTTAGTAACTTTTAACAAAACATACACACACACACATATTTGATTATTGATATTGAACACATCCAGAATGAGAGATTGCCTTAGTTATAAAATATACTCAACAACATTAATTAAGGGTCAGCAGATCTATATTTTGCAGGAGATCTTTAATACTTAAACAGGCTTGAAAAATCTGATGCCATAGATATATCTTCTAATGTGTCTGCAAGTTCTTAAACAGTACCTAGGTCTTATATGTTTGGAAATTCTTTAATTTTTAAAATAATATAAAGCTAAGCATGTTCAATGGCCTTTATTTCATATTGTTGAGTATATAATTTGCCAATATTGACATTCATCCAAACACTGGCAGCTGTCCACTTTGAAAATATAAAGGCAAATATGTCAGTTGTGTCATTTCCATCTTAATTAAATGTATTTAATTTCAACCAAAGCAAACTTTTATCAGTTTTCAATATGAATTAATCCATGGTTCCTGAATAATGAGTTGTTGCACGAGTATAAAGTCATCATCACAATGTGCAATGCACGATAAACAATTTCAACAAACAAGCATGATAAACTCTCGCCACAAAGTTTCAACACGATTACACATCAATCAATTTGTCAATATTGATTCCCTAAATCAAGATGGAATTGTGAAAGTACCACCTTGTTCAGTGATATCTTTCTATATATAGTTTGTACATTAGTGATATATGTGAAATTTGTAATGAAACAACATACAATGTTAAAGAATAAAGAAAAATATTACCATTAAACAACAAGTAACATGCATAACATTAAATTTGAGCCCAGTGCCTTTAAAGGTCACCCATCCAACAGAGCAAGGTCTTGAAGTAAGTTTTTACGAGTAAATATTTGTGGCCACAACAGCATAGCTAAAGTTAAGTACTGCTATTCATATTGCGCTTGCATTAGTACAATCAGAAATAAGGATGAAATAACCTGGGCCCGTATTCTCGAAACTTCTTGGCTAAGCACTTCTTAGTGAAAAAATATATCTTCAGAAATTAACATAAGCAGAAACCCAGTTAGGCAAATTCTTAGTACTTACAAACTTCTTAGGACTTGTGAAGTTTCGAGACTACGGGCCCTGGTGTCATTAACTTTGTAGTATTCCAATTCAGGGCAATATATAGAATCCAGTATCATTAACTTTGTGTTATTCAGATTCAAGGAAATATAGATAGAACATTCTAAATACAGGTGTATTAGTGTCACCAAAAATTGTATGTAACACAATCTGGCATGAATAAATGTTCTGTTAAAGATCCAAACTGGAGAAAAGGATACAATGCACAATTGTTATACAAACCAACAATTTTAAATATATATGCAAATACACTTTCTGTAGTTAAATCTGTACAAATTTACATGGAACAGTTATCGTTAAAATCTGTAGAAATTTACACTGAACAGTTATATCAAAAATATTGAAATGACTACCGTATTTGCTCTTCCATAACATAGATGAGAAACATTTATTTTCAAAAGCTAAAAGACTGACATTTGACAAATAGCCTAACAAACAAATGGCGAAAACCGTAGTTGATCTTGGTACTTTGGAAAGCATACATCTACATGCCAACTAAATTATTACCAGTATATATTTTGGACACAATCTCCAGCCTCTGTACAGGGTACATTCAACAACTTTGTACGTGCTTTCAATAGACAGATATATGGGCGATGCCATTTTAAATGTTGTACATTGCACATGAAATTCTTTTACCAAAAAAAGTTCTTTACTTGTATCAAATTTCACATATAAACCATTTAATCCAATGTAAAGTTATGAGAACTAAATCAAGAAATGATGTGAGAATAGCATTTTTTTCATCATAGCCAGCTGACAAGACACAATTTACGAATCTTGAAAGACTATCGTCTTGATCTGAAATATTTGTGAACTTTTAATATTTGATAAACATCACATTTTGATTTGAACAGTAGTTACTTTAATGGAATGAACATAAAAAATACCATGGAAGCTACTTTTGTGAAAAAATGTAAGAATTAACATGATCTAAAACAAATAACCAGCACTTAAATATTGCATAACTTTTAAATTGTTAACATTTGAGGTACATCTTCACTAATAAGATCAACAATAATAAAATTAATGTTGATAAATCCAACTTGACAATTCTTAATATCTATAGTGCAGTTATTCATTGAAAAAAAATCACTATAGTACGGTAACCAAGTGCCTATACAGCAGTATAGATGTAGTTCATTAATTATCATGCCACATTTTGTTAAAAATACTTTTAAAAAAAAGAAGAAAATCAATATAAATGCAACAGGCTAAAGCATTAGAAAGATTTGGTTTACAAAGTTTGTAGATCAGTATTTCATTATGGAGTGAGTGAATATGGAGTTTACCGTCGCTGCGGGAATCTTTCATCCATTTGCGACGATTTAAAAAAATTTCATTAAGGAATCTAAATGTTTAACATCTCAGCAGTAATCTTTAAGATGAATAAAGATAAATGTCCACTGCTTGCTTAACCCTCTACCTACTGGAGTTAGCACAGGCACTGTTTTTAGGGAATCACCAGCGATTGAGCAAGTGAATTATTGTTTTACGTCACAGCATTGAGAGGGTTAAGCAAGAAAAAATTGTGAACATCTCCCTGTGCCTTCATCATGGAGAGAGTTTAAAACCCCGAAGAATGTACATATACCTCTCTTTCTGTTCGTGAAAGACCGGAAGTGTACATATTTCCTATCAGAGAGTCTGTGAGAACCTCTTCATCTTCTTCAATAGTCACTGCATGGATTGTCTCCCCTGCCTCCAGGGTGAAGTCTGCGCCTAAACAAGACGTCAAATAGTCGTTTGACCCTTCTTGTTGAATCAGCAGATAGGTCAGACCGTTGTGTCCCATGGAATCTAATTGGTTAATGTATTGAACTTTGACCCTGTTCGAGTCTTCGACAATGGAGACGCTGGAAGAATCGTTCGAGTCTGAACTTGGTCTCGTGGAATCTGACTGGTCGAGGTGTTGAACTTTGACCTCATCTGAACCACCATCAATGATGTCACTAGAGGATTTATTGAAGTCGGAATGATTTTCACTTCGTATAGATTCAGTTAAATCGCGTTGTTGAGAAGGATTATTTTCATAGGAGTCGCGCACAATAGACAACTCATGTTCACGGAAATCAGAAGCAGTTTCCTTGCATATATTAACCACAGTCTCAACACGGTCGACTACTGTACTGTCTGTCGGATTCACAGCAATTTCCGGCAGATTTCCCGAACAATTTCTACTTTCCGTGACGCTCCTCACGACATCTGGTAGATTAACGCTGGATTCTTTATCACCGCATTTATTCATGGAAATTTGTCTCAAGTGAGCGTGATGCTCATTGGATTCTTTTAGAAGAATAGAAACCAGCTCTTTGTCAGTTAATTTTGATGGTGAACCAGGATTTGAGCCAGGTTGACTTTGGAGAGAGGATTTCAGCAGTTTCAGCTTCTGCTCCAGTTGTCTGAGAACAGTTTTAACCGGAGGTTGTCGGCACTGGGTAGACACATCGCTACGCGACGTCTCCAACGAAGCATATTTCACTGGACATGTGTTACTACCAGCTGGAATTGGACTGACGAGAATCTGACCAGACTGCAAATTTGACATGGCTATCATAGGCTCCAGTTGTCCGAGAACAGTTTTAACTGGAGGTTGTCGGCACTGGGTAGACACATCGCTACGCGACGTCTCCAACGAAGCATATTTCACCGGACATTTGTTACTACCAGCTGGAATTGGACTGACGAGAATCTGACCAGACTGCAAATTTGACATGGCTATCATAGGCTTCATCGGATTAAACCCGCTTTCAGACTCGATCGATACCTCCGTTTTTGATTGCACGGGACCGTGTGTTCTATTGTCCTCATTGTGAACGATTTTCGATTGGTTATTCGCGGAGACAGCAGGTTCGTTTTTCGCAAACAAGTTCATCCGAACTATCTGAACAGGTGTGGCTAATTTTCCGAGACACGTAAGCGCGGTTTCTTTGTGCGAGTCGCGGAGTGGGGAAACAACTGAGCGTTCCGATTTGGAATCTTTGTTGTTGGACGTAGGAGACAAATTCAGTACATTTATTCCCATGCTTTGAGCGACGACGCCTAGAATGCAAGAACTTCTTTCCTTTGTTTCAGAGGCACTTCTGCGTAGAAGGATGTTTGGCATTTTTCTTGGAGTTGAGTGAGCACTGGATGGTTTTCGCGGAGATGGGCTGAATACGTGTTTCCTGGGAGACAGATTTCTACTGATGTTTGCTTTGAGCTTGCTACATAGGACACTGGCACTGAGAGTTGGAGTGGTATTTGGACAACCAGTCTTTCTGGAATCCGAGCACAAAGTTTGTAACGCGTCAAAGAGATTCCTCTTGGGGTTTGGAGACACGTTTGATGCAATATCTGGCCGTGTTTTCCTTGAATTAGACAAACATTTCGATGGAGAACGAACATCCTTCAAAGTTGATTTCAAATGTGCCATCAAATCATTCTTCTTTGGAGACAGATCAACATCTGGACTTTGTACAGTTTTAACGCCTACATTTTCATCCACATTCATTGTAACTTGTGTCTTACATGGCGATATTGACTTGTCGCTCTCATGGGTAAAAGAGTCCAAGAAATGCCTGTCCTGTTTTGAATCGGAATCAAGTCCGAGAAGAATTGGCGAACCACAACTGTTATTTGAAACGTCTTTCGTGTCTATTTTCGCTGCATCGCGACTACCTATTTGTTTTAGTGTTGGTGGCTCCAAATTTTCAGAACAAATCAGATCTGGGGGATGCTCGGAGACGAAATTGTTGATGACATGGGGATCAATCTTCTCCAAGATTGGTGGCGACATATCACTCGCAGACAACTTGTCGCAGTCATTGTCGACGCCGACTTTCAACAACTTTGAAATCTCTGCGTTAGGTTGGGCCAAAACATAATCAGAACACACTAGAGCCAGTTCAAAGAAAAACTTCTCCTTCTCGCTGAGAGACGATACTTCTAAAGTCCTATCAGGTAGCACAATGTGTTTCCTCCTTTCGTAGTGGACAGTTTGTTTTCTAGGTCTCCCTCGACCCCTCGTCAGCTTGCGTTCTTGCTTGCAAGCAATCCACTGCGCGTGTATGTGTAAACCCACCGGCATCAGCTTGGGTTTTCTGATTTCTTTACTCACAGATTTCTTCCTGATCACTTTCTTCTCCGGGAGTCTGGGCAAGGCACGTTTCGGTCTCAAGATGTTTTGGCACATGTTTCTAGTCACCTTCAAAACACATGGGACACTTTTATGCTTGATCAACTTATTCTGTGTGTTGAAGACTTTGTCACAAGCTCGACATTTCCACAACCTTGTCTGCATTTTCTTAGGTTTCTCAACGGGCATGTCAACCTTTTCTTCCTTCACGATCTTCTCCTCTAGTTCTGTTTTAATGTCCTTGGAAGTTGCTTCGTTGTTAAAATCTGATTTTAGCGATTTAGGATCCATACTGTCATTTCGACTCGGAGGCGTTTTTACAGATTTTCTATTTAAATTCGATTGTATAGATTTTGTATTTGCACCGGTTTTTCTACACTTATTTTTCTTCGTGTTTCTCTTCTCTTTTTCTTCTAGCAGTCTCAACTTCTTGGGTGTTAAAACTAACTTCCGGGACGAAGATCGCAACGCTTTCGGCGACGGCAAGAACGGTTTGTGTCTGGGTTCTTTTTTGATGACTGTGAAAATTTCGTCAACACTTTCGCACTCAATCTTCGTCAAAGCACTAATATCTACAATAGATTCTTGAACTTTCACCATATCTTCTGTCATGGGCTTGAATTCCCCGTCCACCTCATCTAAAAAATTTAAGCCTGTATCTACATTGGTTGGATGACTCTTTTCGTCCTCCAGCAACACGGACGACACACTGGGCAAAATTTCAACATTATTACACATTTGAGCGGAAACGGTCTCCAAAGTACTTTTTTGCGGACTTTCAGATTTTTTATTGCATTTTTCCTGCACAATCAAACCTTCGCTAAAAAATTGGAGTTTTTTTTTAGCTTCGAAAACCTCATCTTTGACACTACTTTCGGAAACATTGTGGTCAGTCACCATTTCAGTGCACAATTTCTTGACCTGAGAAGCACCTTCGACCTTGACCCTTGCCTGACCTTCTTCCTCCACTACATCCTCTTCCAACTTTCTTTTTTCAACTGGAATGCTAGTTTCATCTTTTACCACAGGTTTATCACCAATCGGCACATTACCTACTTCAACACTCTCCGATGTCTCAGAATCCATCTTTTCGGTCCCGTCATCGGTTGAGACAACCACGTTGCCTGAATACGTCTTACCAGACACCAAATTGACAATGGTGAAAGTGGATTCTGCTTCAACCTCCGCTTCCTCTTGGACGACCTCATCTCGGTCGTCTTGTCCCTCCTCCTTAACTTCTTCCTGAGTTTGCTCCTCATCAAACTGAGCCTGTTCTTCTTCTTCTTCGGCGTACTCTGTCTCCACCTGAGGGTATGCTCCGCTTCCCGGGACGAGCTCCGATTGGTCGTCGATGTAGCGGACCTCCGGCTCCAGGTCCTGCACCACCTCCTCCTGGACCACCTGCTCCTCCACCACATGCTCCACCGCCTCCACGCGGACCCGCTGTGCCATCCGGATCAGGTCCTCGGCCACCTCCACAGTGATGTCGGCCCCGTGCTGCAGGAGGCTCCCGGGCTCCGACCCGTCGCCTTGGACCGTGAAGATGATCTCGCGGTCCTGCGACCCGCTCCCCGACGACGTCCCGGCCGCCTGCTCGATGACGAATCCTCCTTCCGACAGCTGGTTGAGGAACTGCGTGAGGTTGACGTTGTCGGACCGCGCCATCATGTTCAAGGCTTCCACGGCAGCCATGGTCTCGCTGGAGAGGTGCGAGGTGTCGATAGGCGTCGGGGACTGCCGCGCCTCCTGTCCGTGGTAAACCATCTCCTCCACCTCCTCCCCATCCCCCTTGAAGATGACGCCGCGATGCCGGTGGTACACGGGGTGGTCTCCCTCGCCGCCGGAGACCTTGTTACATGGCACGCGGACGTGTTCCTTCATCTCTTCTATAGACGTGAACTGCCTCTTGCAGATGAAGCAGCTCAGATCCACGATGCTGTCCTCCTTTGGGCCGGCGTACGACCGCGTCGTGGACTTGGGGTTGAGGTTCGGGAGCGTCACCGGCTTCCCCGTGTCCGGACTCTGATTGGTGGACTCGCAGTAGGCTTCCAGGGCAGTGGCTTCCTGCTCGCGGCGCCGTATGCTGTTGCTGAGCGTGGTGTTCTTGCAACCCTTGCTGTGGCGCCAACGGGAAATGGGGTCGTCGAACATCTCAAAGCAGTGCCGGCACCAGAAGCGTTTGGCTGACGGCACGCTGAGTCTGTGGCACGGGTGGTTGGAGAACTTCTCTCCGGGCTCCCTCTTTTCCATTCTGGAAAACAGAATACCCCGAGATAAGAACATGGGATTAACAATCAATCGGGACCTACCTCGTGTTCAGGCAAAAGTTTACTTGAAATAAATATGCATTTGTTTGGCATTATATAACTAGCTACTTTTTAATGTTCCGCTAGTTATCAATAGCTTAATTTTTACTAAGATTTCTTACTTGATCATTAGAATAAATACCAGATAAATTAACGTACATTATTCAGGTTTTACCGGAAATGTAAACATCAGTTACTTATCACACAAGTTATTGGAATTTTGCCTAACCTACCGCAATGAAAAAATATATATCTAGGTACAAAAGTCATTACTGGTATATCATATGTATGCTTTAGTGAATGTACTTTGCATTTGTACCCAAGTTCTAGTCCAACAAATACGGATTTCATACTACATGTTTGAATGAATGATTGATCCAATTGTTTCGCTCACCTGTCAGATTTTAACAAATACAGATTTCATACTATATGTTTGAATGAATGATGGATCCGATTGTTTCGCTTACCGGTAAGATTTTAACAAATACGGATTTCATACTATATGTTTGAATGAACGATTGATCCGATTGTTTCGCTTACCGGTCAGATTTTAACAAAAACGGATTTCATACTATATGTTTGAATGAATGATTGATCCGATTGTTTCGCTTACCGGTCAGATTTTAACAGAAGTGTCCCGACTGTAGGACATAAAAATGCTCTAACAGTAATATTCTGTTTTATCAGCAATTTCATAATTAATCAGTAAATTACCGGAATATCTTACTGTAAACTGAAACTGGTATACATGAAACTAAGAAACCCACATTAGTAACAGTATCTAATGCTAAGTTATTTTGTAAATCCATTTCTGACATTCAATTGGAAAAAAAATACACTCTACATGGTTGCCCAGATAGACTACAATTATTAATGTTAAGTTTGACTGCCCAATTTTTCCCGTAATACCCATTGTTTCTAATCCAACTATCTAGTCTGGATATTGAATAAATTAATGTGCTTACAGAAAATAACGTCTGATTGCGTAGATTCCAGTTATGTTCAGTGTTCACTATAATACATTACATTTGTGGTCTAGGTTGGGGGGGGGGGGGGGGGCACATTGTTTTTTTATCATTTTATACAACTTTTGACTAAGAACAATGCGCTAGAATCGGTCTAAAAAGTTTTTATCATATAGCACTTTCCACACTTAATTTTGGTTTGAACATACATCTGTGCTTTCTGAATGGAGAGATTTGCTCCAAGAAATTGCAATTGTTAATCACTGGGATAATCACTTTTTATCTGAACAGGCAATCGTTCAAAGATAAGACTGTAAAAAATACTTTCAACAGAAAAACTTTTCAAGGATATACGGGAACCCTTTAGCCCTCTCCCTGCTGGATTAGCACTGCTCATTAGGGCATCAATGGTTACCAGTCAGATAAGCGACACTGGTTTCCAGTTATAAATGCTGTAGTGGCTTATTTATATTCAGTGATATTATTTATATTCAGCGATAGAAACTAACTTTACAACATACTCGCCCGAATAGTGATACAAATAACAAATGTTATGAATTTCTACTTGCCCTTAGGATACCTTTAGCATTGGGGGAAATGGCCTGTAGGGCAAGCGTTAATTGCAAACCCTGTATATTGCTCAAATTGGATAACCTCAAGCTAATGAAACCTTTCTAAAACAAATATATTTTGATTTAATTTTACTGAGTGTTGCAATTTTATTATTAGTGTAGCAAAACTCATCGAAATGTAGCTCAATTACACTCAAAACGTAGGAGTTGGCCGATCTGTGTTACTAAAACATAAAATTAAATGTTCTGCTCTCATAAATGGTTGTTCACTTGTAATGATAGGTAACACAGTTCTGCCAAACCAGGAATTTACTATGACTGCGAACCTATCAGAATTATCGAATACAGGTGACCATGATTCTGGTACGTGAAATGAGTTAATGCAGTCAAACTTTGGCCATACTCGGGGGTAGAAATAAGTGGAAAGTTTCAGATAACCAGGAGGGCATTCTATTGAAAATAGCCAGGAGTGCCTCCTAAACATCCAAGGGCCCTTAAAGGGCAAGACCATCATGATTTACAAGTAGTTTCTTTCAAACTATTACGGTCTCTAAAAATAGATTATATTATTATCTTCTCAGAAATATATAGAAATACTGCTGTTTTTAGTTCCTTGTATTTTAGTTTTTAAATTTAAATGCACACATTTAGACACATCCGAAATCGTCCATGACTTATCGTACTTGTCGTCCGTATATCGCACGCCAGTATTCTTTCATTGCTACCTAATTGAAAATCCACATATTTCGCTGGTTAGGACACGTGCATTTGAGGCAGGCCAACATTAATAGGATATATCGGCGATCTCCATGTTAAAAATACCTTCGAACATAGTTATATATGCTAAATAATGGGGGGGTGCACCATAACATAGGCTTTCTACTACGGCCTTGAAGCTCTGTAGTGTAAACTACAAGTGATGTGACGTCACAATGGCGGGGCGAAGTTGAGGTTAGTTTTCTACATCAATTATGTGTCATTTGTAAAAAACAGATAGCAACACAATTGAAGAATGTTCATTTTGTTACCGTCGCTAATGCTTGAATTACATGCATGCGCGGAACCATTTCGAAGCATTTCGGATGAACTACTGTATGGAAAAGCTACTAGTGTAGTGTATTGTAACCCTGTCTGCACCCCATGGTACCCCATACATAACCGTGAATTTGAATCTGAATCCATTGTACTCCCTAGATCCCGTAGAAGACCAGCGCAGTACACAGACGACAAGTACGATAAGCGATGGCTTGCGTTGGTGCATGTTCAGGGGTCGACACTAATTGACCGTTTTTCATCTAAAAGATATTTTTTAGATTTTTTAAAACATTTTATATTCAATGTTCATACATAAACTGACGCAAAACATTTATTTCCAATTTGAGTGGATAGGCCTAAATCATTAGCGTCTTGCCCTTTAATGCTATATATATGACAATTTAATATACATGTAATAATAAAAATACATTGCTCAACCCTTTCAAGGTGGCATCAAGACGATTCTTGTAAAGGGGACATTCCTTGGTAATATTCAGAATAGAAAAATATTAGGTATACCTCCTCAATTGACGTGTGTGAGATTATGTTTATTTAAATGTGATATAAACTTCGATTTAAGTTTATATTTAGCAGTTTAAAAAAAAAGAAGCCTAAAGTGCACGCCAGAAATGAAATTAGTATGCCCGACAATGGTTTTAAGTGTTTTTGGCCCACGGGCAGGCGTTATTTCTACCCCTGCCATACTTTTCATCTAGTGTTTTATTTTCGTTTGGATCAGGTATTTTTTTATGGCATAAATGCATGATTATGAGGTAGAAACAACACATTTGTTTTGTTTTACGGTAGTTATTTCATGAAGTGAACAGATCTATTCATATTATCAAAAAACAGTAATTTGGGGTTATACAATTTATTTGTGGTGAGTGTGTTTAAAAGTTCTAACCCTGCCTACACAGCTTAAACAGGGCTAAGTCGGGATGCAGCTATTTGCATTTTGATTTGTGTTATAGGATTCCTAGCAGCCTAGTATTGAGCTTCTATATTATTATTATAATTTTTTTAATTGCATGTGCTTCTAGGCCAAGTTTATTGGCTATTGAGACCTTGCATGCGACATCACTCATTACGTCACATGGCATCGTGGGTGGCAAAACAATGGGACTTTCTGCCATTGCTCAACGTCACTAGATTGTTTTCTGCCACCCAATTGTTCACCGATTGTTCCGTGCAAGGCTTTAATTGAGACCTTGCATGTGACGTCACCCAACACTTCACACAGCACCGCGGATGGCAAGACATTGGGATTTTCCGCCGTTGCTTACGTCATCAGATTTTCCCTGCCACCCAAACTGCTTTCTGCCATCCAAACGATTGTTCCGTGCAAGGCCTCAACAATAATGGTCAGGTTGCAACATTTTGGAATTTTAGTTTAGTGCACAGGATATTATTTTTCATCAATGCAGTCCCATAAAATGAGTTAACTTTCAGAAACATATACAACATTATGTCTGTTTGGATACAAACCTTTCTAGCAATAAACAGCTGCTTTATAAAGCTCTTTGTCAAAACAAAATGTGCATTTTGCAAATGGCCACTCGTTTATTTGTGTAGGTTCCGATAGTTAGGTAATGCCATTTCGCGAGATATTTTATGTCCGATACATACCTTAATCAACACTGTCGGAATATAACAATTATGATTGGAATCTATGCCATAAATATGTAAAATACCGATGTAAATGCCGTAGCAAACTTCATTTTTACCAAGTTGGGGAGGTTAGAGTTGCCCCCCTTTGACTCCATGGAGGGAGATATTTTTTAGCGAGTTGTAATCACATTTTACGTTACTAAAAAGTGCACATAAAGAACATACACTAGTGCATATATGTTTCATTGAGGAGATTACCTTAATTATTAAAAAAGTTGGCGTATGAAAAAGCTTTCAAAGACTTGGTAAACCAAGCCTCATGCCTGCAAACAATGACAACTCGACCGTAGGTGGCGCTCAAGTAATTAATATTCATGAGGTAGGGGCATTAACTCTTACTAGAGTTGAATTCGTGTGCTCTTTTTTTTAGGAAAATATTCCGACAGAGATATTTCTATGTATTTTCTCTTCCTATTTTTTCTTTCTTGCCTCTTTCTCACTTCTCTAAAGAAAATTATATATATATATATATATATTTAAAAACATATATTAATTTATAGTAAGGTATGGTTGTTTGACATACCTAATTTGTTTATATTTAATATTCTTCATTTATTTTATAACATTATTTAAATATTTAATAATAAGTATTCATCGAAAGACGTAGACCTTTATCATTGCACAGGTATTATGGTCACATTTACTAAATATGTATAATAGCATTTTATGTCATGAATATATTTTTTATTATAATTATTATAATTATTCGGTCTTGAATGAAAATGTATTTCTTAATCTGTAAATTCATATTAGTAGCAAGAACAAATCAGGGTAAATAATATAATGTAGCCACAGGATAACTTTTTATTTAACATGTGTATTTTTTTAATTAATCGGAACCACACAATTACCATCGAATGAAACTTTATGTCATAAAATAAATGCTAAAATCATTGAAACATGTCCCGAGTCCGAATATTTAATTATTGACCATCAATCCTTTCATTCTTTCACCCATTCATATCCATTCATCCATATACATCTATTAAAAATAAATCCCAACTTGCACGTGAGGCGATTAGTTCGAGATTCCTCTAACGTCACCTGCTGGACATATGATACTTTTATATATATGTATATCCAGGGTAGCCCTGGATATACATATATAAACAGTCTCATATGTCAAGCAGGTAACGTTAGAGGAATCTCGAACTAGTGAGGCGACATAATTATGATCACTGTGGTTAGTTAGCAAACGGACGGTCCGGATTTTATCAGACTTCCAACTCCATTGATATTAGACTATAATAAGGCTGTCAGAGGAGCACACTATATATTTACAAACATCTGTTGGATTCTCATCACCAGTGTTTTCTGAACATGTTTGGTATTGTTTTACATTTATCGTGGTAATATTGAACGATACAAACCATGGCTGGGTATCTGGCAAACCTTACTGCTCGCCAGGCTATCCCGAAACAGCGTGTCATTGCGTTTACCAAAAGTTCTTATGCAACGTTGATAACCGGACGGGACCGAATTCTTGATAATAACCAAAATGACAAAACATGTTCAAGAGCCTACTCATCTCTTAGTAAAAGTCAGAAAGATAAGCTAGCCGAAGGACCAGATCTTGGTGACTTTATTTCTGATCAATCCGAAAATCTCCCTCAATCATACGAAGGTGAAGGAAGCAAGAAAAGAGTAAAAGGTGAAAGGTTGCGTTTACCAGAATGGCTGAAAACTGAAATACCTGTCGGCAAAAACTTCAATCGGTTGCAAAACAATCTTCGGAAACTGAATTTGCATACTGTCTGTGAAGAAGCGAAATGTCCAAACATAGGCGAGTGTTGGGGTGGTGGCGAGCATGGTATAGCGACCGCTACGATCATGGTACTTGGAGACGAGTGCACACGAGGATGCCGATTCTGTTCTGTGAAGACGTCACGTGCCCCTCCGCCACCCGACCCTAACGAGCCTGTAAACACGGCTAAAGCCATCGCAGAATGGGGATTAGACTACATCGTCTTGACCTCCGTCGACAGAGACGACATCCCAGACGGAGGTTCCGGTCATTTTGCCGAAACAGTTCGCCAAATCAAGAAACACAAACCTTCAATTTTAGTCGAGTGTCTCACTCCCGATTTCCGTGGGGATCTGAAAGCCGTGGAGACTGTTATCGATTCAGGATTGGACGTCTACGCTCATAACATCGAGACCGTGTTCGAACTTCAGAAGTTCATTCGCGACCCCCGAGCCAACTACGAACAGTCTCTCGCAGTCCTCAAACATGCCAAGGACTATAAACCCGATCTCCTGACGAAAACTTCCATCATGCTAGGTCTAGGGGAAACCGATGAGCAGGTTTTTTCTGTCCTCAAAGATTTGCGGAAAATCGGAGTGGATTGTTTGACGCTTGGACAATACATGCAGCCAACAAAACGCCACCTGAAGGTTAAGGAATATGTGCATCCGGATAAGTATAAATACTGGGAGGAGGTCGGAGGTCAGCTTGGATTTGCTTACACTGCTAGCGGGCCACTTGTCAGGTCGTCGTACAAGGCTGGAGAATTCTACATTAAAAATCTAGTTGAGAATAAAAAGCAAGAACAATCATGATAATAGTATATATATGCTGTTATCGTGGTTATAACAAGTAAATAGTGTTTTTTGTTCTTCAGTGCATTACAAGGCAATTTTTATTTTGGAAGTGTTATTGTTATATTTCATGATTATCCTACTCCTAATCTTAATTTAAAGGCATACATTCACAGATTTATATTGCCATTTTGGATTAAATTTTTGTCATTAGAGGCATTTATTTTCCCCACGACCAACTTCAAACGCAATAATTCCTGTGTAATTACTTCCACATAATTGTGTTGATCAAGTGAATATTATTTTTTAACTTTGTGAATATTATTCACGCGCATATTCTAAGTTACACTTCAACGTGGGCAAGTGTGTCAAATATCGCAAGAATATGCTGGAATTCTTGCCTTTGAAGTTTAATGTGGGAAAACTAAAGGTTTCTAGTGCCAGTATTGTGCATACTCTTGGGAAGATAGTTGGCCAGGCATAGTCTTGGAACCATAATTCCAACTTTTTATTTAACTTTTTATATTTAATTAAAATTGAAAAACATAAACTTTGCTTACATCTCAAATTTACAAGCGTATGCCAAGACTAGTTTAAAATAAATAAAAAATCTATGATTGTATGCAGTCATTTAATCAGTGTTACATACTTTCTGAGGAAACCTGAGTAGGTTTGTGATAAAATGGTGATGAATAAAGTGTATAATATAGTAGTGAAATTGCCAGTGGGAAACAACATTAAAAGTTTTATTTGTAAGATTCTGTCTAGCATATTTTGGATATAGCAATTTGCTCATTTTATAGGCTTATACAGTGAATAAACAGGAATGTATATCAAAGCTATTTTGTTGCATTTACTGTGTTGATAGTACAAGCAAACGCAAGATAGACACTAAAAAGATGGGTACTTGTGATGTGATTATGTTGATACTAGCTACTAGTATGCAAATATTCATGGTAGCAGGTTTGTATTGAAACAAAAGTGGCAATGTCATCGTTGCAGGCAATATTACATGTTTTCGACATTAAAACAAAATGTCTACATATAATATTACTAACTAGTGGAAAAGAAGGAAACAAATTTAAATTGTAACACCTTCGCTTGAAAATAATATCCGAACATTGTACGTGCACTTCTATTAAATGGAATTGAAGTGTACGTAAAATATTGTAGTAAATTTCAAGAATGACATGTACTATGGAAGTGTACTAGAGTATGCGAGTATTTTTCAAGGAATGTGTTGAAATTTAAATTTGATATTGTAGGATTGTTTCCTTTGGTATTTTAAACCTGACGAACTAATATTGAAATAGACAGGCATTTCAGAAAGTTCAGATCTGCCCGATATCGCAGTAGGCTATTTTATTTACCCATTCTCTAAAGACAAGGGCCCTTATTCTCGAAATTTCTTAAGATCTTCTTAGCTTAAGAACGTGAATAGCTCATGCTATAGGTATCCTAAGATAAAGTTAAGAACGTTCTTAGGCTAAGCATATCGTAAGAACGTTTCGAGAATAGGGGCCCAGGTCATTAGGACAACGGAGGTTAGGTGTAGTCATAATGTACTGTGTTTCGAGGACGAGTATTTCCCATTCACCACGTACTAGTGAGTTTCAAGTATACACTCATCAATTACGCATAACTATGGACCGGGGAAGATACCGGTACTGTATTTTGACAAAAATGTGGATGCGGAAGCTTTTTTTTAGAAAGTTGTGAATGAGCTCCATTATTCCTTCTACTTAACTTCCGTTAAATCGTAACGCTACGAGTCGTAACTCCGACTCGCAGAGTAACGGTCGTTCTGTAAAACGGTACCCATGTCATCCTCGAAGTTATTAAATGACTGCGGTGGCGAATTATGCAAAGAGTCGTTGGAATGGGCACCCATTCTAGAGAATAAACCAGGTCCCGACTCCCGTTCCAGAAAGCGATCGTATATATAAGCGCTTCAAGAGTTGTAACTCGCATGCGTTAACATTGAGTTACGACTCGTATACAGCGCTACGATCACTCTTTAGAATAGGGGGCCTAGGACTCGTTCCACAGAACAATCGTAGCGCCATGGGAGTCGTAACTCCTGTTCGTTAGCATGGACTTGTATATGGACTTACGACTCTCGTAGCGCTACGGGCCTGATCGTATGATCATATCAACCACGCCCTGTGTAGGCCTATACCTTTCTGCACACTCGTAGAATTATATCTGCGTTCAATAGGTAGAAGCCCAAACATGTGAATCACATCGCGTGAAATCCTGTCAACTGATCGCCAGAAGGACCTCAACTGACAGCTGTGGCCTAAAGACATTCATATAACACATCTTAATCGCACTGATCAAACGAAAGGTGACGGAATTCTGTACTGCTATAGGTACGCACGTAGGACGACCTCGTAGTATAAGGTTAGTGGACCAATAGCCTTTTAGAATTTTATTTTATTTTTTATTATCATAAGGTATTTGGGTGCTGAGACACTTAGGCCTAAACTAATTACATTCCGTGCGTTCGTTTCTGTAAATATCACTATCAACTTTTATTTTAGCGGTCATTAGCTTGCACGTAACCCATACATACTAAAACATTTCATATTAATTTTAAAGGCATAATATCACAGTTGATAAACATGTATAATTGTTCGATCTGAGACTAATTACGTATAATTGTTCGATCTGAGACTAATTACGCTTGATGTATCCACCCGAAAGTTGTTATTTAGTGATGTACTTATCCCCCGGCACTCGATAGTTATAAAACAAAT
>JAUTBV010054103.1:0-16014 GCA_032361325.1 Lepetodrilus fucensis
TGATAATATACTGAGTAATGAAGATATGCATTTTATCATGAAGTATTCGTCAATTTGCCATATTCATTCAGGGCTCTAGACTAACATTCTCTGTTACTTGCCCGCAGAGCAAGTCAGGGCAAGTAGCAAATGCATCAAAGGTGCATAATGTTAAAAAGTAGGTTGCCTGCAGTGCAATTTAACTTGCCCATGTACGTCGGGCATATGTTAGTCCAGAGCCCTGTTCATTATTGATGTATATGGGTGAAAGATTACCACAGCTACTTTCAGCAACAATTAATTAATTTAATAATTTATTAGCAGCTTTTTTTATTTTGAAAGTCGGGAGAATTATGACCATTATATTGTTGAACATTTAGTTAGTGCTGATGTTTTGATCATGAGTATGTGTATCTGAAATGTTGAGGCATTGTTAGCAATGGTCAATATTATTAGAGCTGAAGCTAATATTTGAATATTCACAAATGAATATAAAATTACAAATATTTGAATAGTAAAACCGCATTCAAATATTCAAACATATTTGCATAGATGTTGTAAAATATTCGGAGAAGTGAAAGAAAAGCATTTATGGCTATTGAGGCGAGTTATAGAGTTATAAAAAAAATTAATATTACATTAATGAGATGTTACTGCTCAATAGCTATACAACAATTGAAACTATATTGACCGTACATTTGAGATGTATGATGATATTGTTTTATCGATAGGGTGACAAGATTACCAGAAATGTCACTTTATAGCTTATTTTATAATACGAATATCAAACGAATATTTGAATGCAAATAGAATATTTACAAACAAATATTTGAATATAATTTTTACTATTCGTTTCATCTCTAAATATCATTGTCTTGAATATTCATTGATCTAAAATGGATATTTTATTTTCTGAACTTACTTATTGTGTTACTTATGGGTGAAGATGCTTCAGAAGATGTTTCGGTGAAGATGTTTCGGTGAATATGTTTCAGTGAAGGTAACAATGCTGAGAATTGGATTCAGTTATAGGGCTGGTTTTGCTTGCATCTTTCAGCAGCGGACATTTTCATTGAGAGTGCTGGTTTTATTGAAAGGTTATTTGTAATAAAGCATATAAACGCTTTTTTTAAACCGTTAAATATTATATTGTGGAACTTTGCAGATACAGGTTATGTGATGTAACTATTGGGATTATATTTATGAAATTGTGAGTACCGGTATGGTCATTTGAAAACTAACTGGGACAAAAGTCAGCATATTTTGTAAAGATGCCGTTAGCTGTTTTCTTCACCATTCATGGCATATGTGTAATTTATATTAATCATAGCATTATACATTTATCAATCTATTTGTGAACTTTATGGGGTTATAGGTATTATTTTCAAACATGAAATAATTGTTCTTCTTATTTCAATCATGAAAAATAATTCATGTTTTGTTTTTTTATATTTTGATTATGGCACACCATTAGTTTCCATACACCACGAGAAAATGGGTCAATAATAATAATAATAATAATAATAATAATCACTAATTATGATTGCTTTTGTTGTTGATAGACATGGAAAATCAAGTGACCTATTATTTTGGGATTGCACAGCATCTTCATCAATGTTTACATTCAGTAATGTTCACATCGATTTCTTGAACTGTAAGATTGTCGTTAAAATTGAAGTACTGTGGATATTTGCAGAAGGTTGTGAAAACTGCTTTTTCTACAAATTCATGCACCATATTTAGTATTACTGACTTTAGTGGTAGAAGTATGGTCATGTTAGAAAGCAGACTTGTAAGTGCCTAAACATACGAGTAGTTTTAGAACATGCATTACCCTAACTATGCTAGATTTACAGTATTTATGTTGTATTTAAATCGTGCTATTCACAATGTTGGAAATTTCTGTTTGCTCGATATTGTTATTAACTATTCCTAAAATATATGGTATGATTGTCGTTGATAATATAAATTTTAGCTTTTAGGGCAGGTTAGTTTTTTAGTGAGTTTAGAATACATGTACATGTACTATTACTTGTGCATACTGGTATGGTATTTATACATAGTATGCTGGTTTGTTATGAGAACAATTAGTATAGGTCATGTTAGTTGTGCTAAGCAATGCAAGAGTGGTAAAGGCTTTATTTTGTTTGAAATTTGTCCACAGTCACAGTGGTAGCACACCAGTCACACAATGTACCAGTCACATCACATTCCCAGTCACACAACATTCACACCATACACCAGTCACACCATACACAACAGTCATTCTTTCGATTGTTACTGATTTTTAAAATTGTTTTGGGAAGATGCCACAAAACGTCATTGCCATTCCTATTTGCAGGTCAGTCGAACATTTCTCAGTTGGTTGTACTGTTTATGAAGAACTCTGTAAACCTGAAAAAAAAGTAATCCATGTATACTTATTCTCACAAATGAACTAGACTTACCTGGAATGGATACCTACACTTAGTTCCACCATAATTCCATTCTGAAATGTAGTTTTGTGTAGAGCTGTATTCCTGTGCTCGGTATACTAAAAGAACCGGTCCGTACTCTCCAAACCGAACCGAAATGATGAAGTGCATTTAGATACTTTTTTTTGGTTCCATGAATTTCAAATAATTAAGAAATATATTACAAACCAATGTAAAAGATATCCGTGAACCTTCGATTCATGTGCATAGCTATTTTATTTCATTCTAAGCTTCCTGAGAAAGAACTTGAATTGTTGCCCAACCACAATCAAGTTGCCTGTGTACCAGTCTCATTAAAATAAGATCCGAAACTAACGCTCAAACAGATATATATGATACTCGCTTGTTACGGTCTCGGGAAATCCCTGTACAAGCAGCGTCAATTTGAAGCCAATCATAGCCTCGTCTAGATAAACGCTCATGGTTGTTTAAATCTGTCTGCACCGTTTAACATGTAAACCGGCCATTGATTGGCTAACACTGCGTAGGAGGCACATGACCAGAATGCAGGATGAACGTTTCACGGTTCTTCGAGTTGAGGTCAAAGGGCAATCTGATACGAGGTAAATGCTGATTCCGTCAGATCTCAGCTGGTACAATTATGGTACAATTTTGATAAATGGTTCCTATTGCAAATTTAATGAAATTCCCACTTGGTTAACCACAATAACCTCCCAGAAAATTTGCAATAGGAACCGTTTATCTCCTAATTGACAAATATAAAATATGGTTATTCCTATTAATAAAAGTTCAAGAGTCGGTATTACCACAATCACAGTTCTTTCCACAGTTTGAGAACATCATTCAAACACACTTTTTCGATATGTGCTTAACAAGATTTGACTTTTCCTTGAACGACTGTCGACACTGGTCACATATTTGGGGCCTTGACGTTTTCAAGTTTAGCCTACATTTAAACTGTTCCCGCCAGTTGTACGATCCTTCAAAATTAAATGTAGATACCGATTGTTATGTTCACTATTTAAACACATTTAAAAAAAAAAGCTAAATGTTATTTGACGCTTGTTATTTACCTGTAGTTTACTTAACGTAACTGCAAATACTATTGTATCTATCTTTGTGAGAAGCAGTCCGCATGACAAAATTATGATTTGTGTTTCACCGTTGCATCACCATTTTACCTCCTATATTGTGATACACGATTCTCTCTTAGTTACACAATTAATACATTTACAGTAATTTGATTTTAAAATACGTTCACATCGATGAGTTTTCACACTCAGGGTTCCTTATGTTTAACAATTAAGAAATGACTCGCTTGAAAATGCTTACACCCGAAGTTAGCGTTAATCACAAACATAAGACTGCAAGCCCAACGTGCAAAACATCTATGAATACCATGTTTCCCAGTATAACCCGATACAGACCAAAGCAGTCATATACTGTAAATCACGAAATTAATGCATCACTAATTTAATGCGACCTCTAGATTTTAGACGTAAATGCGACACCAATAAAATGCGAACTTCCATATCTCCATACATGTTTGTTACACGGTTTTACCTTTAACGTGCAGCAATTAATATTCGCATTAATATTCTGCTCGCATTCATTTCATGATTTACAGTATATACTAGATCTGTATATACCCTCAAAGGATATTGATCTGTCGTAATTATTATTTCAGCCACAAGGCGTTGTCTTTTCATGTAGACACCAGGCATAATATTTGATATTCTATGGATGTATTTACAGATGCTGGGGGTCAAGGGGTCGGCGCAGATCCCGGGGGACAACGCTCGGACACTGGCTCAGGTGGTCTGCGGCACGGTGATGGCTGGAGAACTGTCCTTGCTGTCCGCTCTGGCCGCCGGTCATCTGGTCAAGAGCCACCTCACACACAACAGGTGGGTGTCTGGAGATACCCGTGCATTTATTCAGCTTTAATAGATATGTATATGATCCCTAGTCGTTTGTGACGTGTTTTTGTGGTATGTTATTGAGACAACCGCTGCAGGCAATTTGTTGTGTAGACCCCTAGCCGAGAGTTTAGAATTCACACAGAATGTAAGTACATGTGTCAAAGTTCCGACGCTGTAGCGATAAAAATGTGTTTATCACCTACTTTGTGTTGCAGGTTAGTTACAACTACTGTAAAGAATTCTGGCGGTTGTTATAACTTTTAACCCTCTCCCTGCTGGATTAGGCACAGGCACTTCTCTTTATGGTCGTCGCAAATGGGTGAAAGATTCCCGCAGCGACGTTAAACTCTATATTCACTCACTCATTCTCTTTATGGCTTCTCTGGTTGCCTCCAGCATGGAGAGTGTTAATATAATGTACACACACACACATGCATATTCTGTTCATGTTAGAAACTTCTGAGCTGACTTATTGGTTGTGTAGGCATAATTTTAGGGACAAGTTTCTGCGATATGTTTTTAACGACGACATTATTGTTTTCTTTTTCTCCAGATCTAGCTTGAACATGGCCGCAGCAGCGTCGTCTCCCAATATCCTCCAGCGGAGGAAGCCAACCGAACCCGTGACTAACCTGTGTCTACACAACACCTCCTGACCACCCAGCCATCTTGTGGAGATCCTCCAAATCCAACACAATGTTCCGCTTTAAGAAATTCATGCATTTGTGATATTAATGTGACTTACTGGAAATTAGAGATAGTTTCAGTCATAGATGGTTTCAGTCAGATGTAGTTTCGGTCAGAAATGGTTTCAGTCGGATGTAGTTTCAGTAAAAATGTTTCAGGAATAATGACATATCAGAATTTCAAGATTGTCATTTATTTATTTTTAGTTCACACGGGTCACTGTCCATCCAACTTGAGAATATTTTGGATGACAGAGACACAAGTGTGAATAGCATGGCTCAAATTCCTGTCCATTTTCATACAGCTTAGAATAACACAGCACATCTGCACACATGTATTACTGAGATTTTAATTCCCCAGTGTGGCCACCTATGCAGACCATATATCGACATGGTTATTACAATTTCTTGTGTAGAATTATCACATTAAATTGGAAGGCAGATACTATCTGGATATTTTGTGATTTACATATTTCAAGTATTTAATTTGTTGTGTAAGATCAAGCAATGTTGTTAAATGATTGTAATTGTTTTTAATTGCAAACATTCTAATGATTTTGAGACATTAATTTAGACCAAAATGTATTATATGTAAATCAAATTAATGTAATAACAATTAATATGTCAATTCTATAATGCTCACCACTTTGTGCACTAATGTTAAGAATATTTTTATCGCTAATGGGAATCCTAAAGGCGCTATTTTTGCCAAAATATGTAGAGTACATGGATTGTGCTATTTTCTAGTGACCATCGATACATCACTTCAGTAACGGGAGGTCGTCTGTACAGAGAAACCTTGTGCTGTGTCTTGTTGTTTCTATACCATGTTTCCTTCCAACACTGGTGCTAACAAACCTGTTGTACCCTTCTCTCTTTTATCTCTGCGAGTGGTTGCACTGTGTGAAACTTACCTTGTACTGGGAAATTATTTTTCATATTGAAAGCAGCAAGTTATAAATATATGATATCATAGATATCTGGAAATGCATATTCCGATCGAATAATCAGGGGCACTTAAGGAATTTGTATTAACACTGGTCAGTCCATGACAGTCCAGATTAGACAAACGTTTTCCAGTGGAAGGGGAACTAACTCTTCCACAGATACACAATCGTAGACTTGAGACGATAATGTGTCCCTGTGTGCCCCACCCTCCCAACCTACCACTTTGTCCTCACCCCTCGCCCAAGTCAATCTACAGTACTGTGTATTGTAGGTGTGAACTGTGGGTGGTGAAATGCTAGGGTAAAGAACTTGTTGGATGTTCCCTATCAGATAAACTTACACAAACTCAAAGTTTAATTTGCAATGTTTTTCAGACACATTGCGTAAATAATATTATGTATGTTTTTGGGTCTAGACCCATTGATGCTATTATTTGCCCCATAATTTCCCCATATCACAACATAGGGCATGTATTTGTTTGTTTGAATGTTGCGTGTAGACCCGGGTACAAGTCTGTGATATGTGGTTTCTGTAGTTGATAGGTATTTGGTTGCATTCCATATTAATAATGAGCACATGTGTCATATAGCTCTCAGACGTGCATTGTAATGTATCATATTGGAAAAACTATTTTTGAATTTTCAATACAGGATTTTTTAAAGTGTCTAATGTCTATGCTCAATCTGGTTAGCACCAAATATAACCATGTGGCTTTGTTTATGACTGTACTGCACACATGGCTTATTGTGAGTAAGAAATACATGCTTGAATGAAATATTATCTTTCTTGAAATACATTAGAATGAATAAATGGAGTTAATAATGTTTCGCAAACAATTTACTACAGTGTACGTGGTTATGGATGCAGACAATATCATCTAATATGCCCTAGATCAATAACAGATAGAAAAAGACTTTAAACCCCAAACCAACCAACCAACCAATAACAGATAGATTTAATAGATAATGTTATAAGTTTTTAATATATCTTTCTCTATAATGGTCAGTGCCTGGATGGTGGAATTATTAAAATTAACCAGTAAATGTCAGAATATCATTATCTCAGTTACTAGTATGTAGTCGCCTATGGGTGAAATATTCCCTGCTGCAATGTGAATCAATAACTTACTCAATTATCAGTATTTATACTTGACAAGATTGTTAAATCCTGAATGAGACATGGGGGGATGGACTGGCACAGTGGTAGCATATTTGACTACAAAACCCAGGGCTGGAGTTCTAATCCTGTCCAGGATGGTAGTATCATCTCCATGGGGGAAAGTCTATTGACATCATCCTTAATCTTTACCACACATCACTTAGGATCATGTTTTACCAGGTTACAATCCCTCTATATGCAGATCACAATATCACTGCACCACTTTGTAATCAACAACTTGCTCGTTCATCTGGTAGAGGAAAGTGAAAAGGTAAAATATCAATTGCAATTGTTGTAGACTTGCCCAAACCTTCAGTATATATTAGCAGGTTATTATTAAATCAATGCCTGATTTCTACAGATGCTATACTACTAGCAAAATGTCAGGAATCGATGGCGGTGATATATTTTATATTTCTTGGTATATAAAGGCATCAACTAATTGCAATTAAATTTACAATCCATGTAAGAAGATGCATGGGCAATATGTGTATGTATCTTAGACTTTGTGGTTCTAAAAGTCACTTTAAACCCCAAAACCAACCTACCAACTTCTAAATGTACCTCTCTTTGAAAGAAAAAGGATATTATGTTCCCTTAATTTTGTATGATAGTATAGTATTTCTTGTGGCTGAAATTGATGTTTTCCATTAGTATTATATTACCATGGATGCCAATAATCTTTGATAATAATGTAAGTTGGGATACTGTATTGGCTTATGTCAGTGTTGAAGTTATGTTTCTGGTGGTGTTTGTAATACTTTTCTTTAACATTTCTTTCTACTAGAGGTGACAATAGATGCTGGATAGAACAATGATTTTGATCAACGTAACTCGGGGGAAAAGTAGATGATCTAAGGTGTTATGATTATTTGATGATGTCTGAAATGTGGACCATTATATAGTAACTATTGAAGATTACCCAACATATGTTAAATATTTTCTGTTTAACAAATATATGGGATTATTAATAATTCAGTGAACAATAATTCAGCGTTATTTTGAATAATTTCCAATATTAATGATACTTGTTCATTTGTTTTATTTTCTATGATTCGTGAAAGTAATTATTTAATGTTGTGTGTGTATTTCTTGTATGTTTTTCATTATGTGAAAACTTGTGTTCAAATGATATGAGCATATTTGTTAATGAAAATAAAGTATTATGATGGAATAATGTCTTGTACTTGTGGTTTTGTCAGATTGTTGGAAATCTGGATTCCTGATGTACAATGTTCTTCCAGATTGGCTCTAAATTACCAAGACTGGTATTGCATGTAATCTACGGCTTGTAAAATGTAAAGCTAACAGTAACAAGATTCAACAATCAAAAGCCAACTCAGGAAAAGATATCTGGATGTTAAGAAGAAAAGTCAAAGGGGGCAGAGATTATTTTCTCTGAGGCGGTTTTGCGTCATGATCACCAGACGGTATTAAAATGAAATCCAATGGACGACTTGCCTAGATTATAACCCTCTGGTGACGTTCGCACAATCTCGACCCCAAAAAATGTCCACATCACATTGAATTTGATGGCAGTATTTAGATAAAAACAGCAGTTTCATCCCAAGACATTACTTGTAGCTAAAGGCTTCGTTTGAACTGTAATACTAGTCCGTAAAGCAATCACTTTCAGTTTGAAATTGACATGGTATGTCCAAGTGCGCAATATGTGGTTAATAGTAAACACTAAATCCCCAGCGTTGTCGATATCTATACACGTATCTCTGTGATGTTTCCACACGTCTGAGTTAACTCTTAGTTATAAACCTTAGCTAAAGTCTCATATCTGTTACAATTATCCAGGTAAAGTTGTATTTACAGTACCATTATTTTTCTGCTTGAATCCCACAAATATAGGCCTACAAGCAATTGATTTTTTCACAACAATTAAAATAAAAAGTAAATCACAATTATTAGAAATTGGGTTGATAGGGTTAAACCAATATCGCATGGATTAATATCTGTGTTTATAGAGTGTTGACATTAAATACGTTCTTCAATTAAGTTTATCCCTCAAATACTAGACAATCTCGCGCTTGGTACGTCGTACAAGATTTCACTGTTTCCATCTCGTTGTGTAAAATGAGATCTTTTACGGCGTTTCACTGTTTAATTGGCTCATAAAAGTATCACTTCGCTCTCCTGACAGCCATGTCGCTCTTAATAATCATCCATAAACACTGCCTAAGCTCTAGATACAATACGATATGGAGAGAATTACACTTCGTTTAGCCACCGTGCATGCAAAAAAAACCACCACATTATTATGTTTAGTTCATACATTAGCCATTATCAATGAATTTTTCGATTTTTAATAATTTTGGCATGTTTTTGTACTAAATTCTGATATGTTCATATATCTGATATGTTCATATATCTGATATGTTCATATATCTGATATGCATTCATCAATATGAATCTGCTAAAGTAAAGAATCTCAGAATAAGCGCACATTCGTTCATTATAGGGCCTTATCTGAATACAAGGGATTTGGAATTTATATTAGGCGTTAAATTTAACATTAGCCTAACCTTTCTTTTGATGAAAATTTGCCACTTGTGTCTGAAATATTATCACCAGTGGCGTTGAACGCCAATTCATTAATATCTAATGAAAATAATCGGTAAAGTAGGCCCGACATCGTTATATTTTAATCATGCTGCACATTTAGTGAGATGGACAACGTAATAAATATTTTATAATTATGAAGGATAGGCCTACCAAACTTTACAAATCCTACGCTCTGGAAGCTGTAGGCTACAGGCCTGTATAGTAAGCCTAGGATATATTATACAGTACTGTAAGCAGATAAGACCTCTATAGTAGGCCTGGGCCTATTTAGTATTTACATGTCTAGATTCTCGACGACCCGTTGGACACGCACATACATACGCACACTCACGCACGCACAACGCCTGGATTCCTCACAGAAGTTACTGCGCTCAATATTCAGAAATACAATGTCTTCCGATGTGTTCCATTTAACGAGATTTTGAAAATGAACTTCATTTCCCCGGGTCAAAGAGCAAAATCAATCAACGACGCTGATGTCTATTTCGCGTTTTCTTCCGGCTAAGCTCAAATAATTTTGCATTTTCCGGTTGCAGAGGAGTTAATGAGGCCACCATAGCACCAATTTGATCGTAATTTACTGCAATACCGCACACGGGAAAGCCTTGAGGACTTAGGAGAAAGCGGTCCTATTTCGTATTAATGTGGCCCTGTTTCTTAGAGCAGTGAATCGTATTCGGAATAAAAGAACTCATACACACACAGACACACAAAAATCGTTTAATAGCAGTTACATTAATGTATATCGTGCACACCACCAGACGAGTATAAAAATCGTCTGTGGGTTTATTGTCAGGAGAAAAGAATAGGCATAAAGGGACCTACTATTTAGTTTACATAGGCCAACGTTTAAATGTGCTTCGGTATCTAGTAATTTTTCCTGAAATATTATTGAATAAGAATGTTACTTTTATTTTTTTTTAAAGTAGTCGATGAATAATAGTTCGCGTTGTACACAGCAAACAAAACAAAGATTCGAACTAGCTCGACTGTTGGAGATTTACAGGTATTTTTATAGCAGTTATCTCCCTTAGACCAACGATAACATAATACTTCACCATTTCTCCATCATCGAAAATACAGACCATTATGACTACACTGAATGGCCTGTGTTTTCGAGGATGCCATTTCTCTTGATATTTTATACCATAAGTGCTCCGCAAAATAAAACAAAAGGGCACGTGCTGCTGCTGTTGTTTTTGTTTGTGTTATACTTATACTTATAATAATAATTAGTAGGGGCAGTAGTAGTAGTAGTAATAGTAGCAGTAGTAGCAGTAGTAGTAGTAGTAGCAGTAGTAGCAGTAGTAGTAGTAGTAGTAGTAGTAGCAGTAGTAGTAGTAGTAGTAGTAGTAGCAGTAGTAGCAGTAATAGTAGTAGTAGTAGTAGTAGTAGTAGTAGCAGCAGCAGCAGCAGTAGTAGTAGTAGTAGTAGTAGTAGTAATAGTAGTAGTAGTAGTAGTAGTAGTAGTAGCAGCAGCAGAAGAAGAAGAAGAAGAAGAAGAAGAATCAGCAGCAGCAGATAGAGCAACAACATCAGCAGCAGCAGAAATAGAAGCAGCACTTGTAGACGTACAACAATAGAACCAAAACAAGAAGTAATGTCATAGGATATCAGTCGGTACACAATCATTAATCGCCTTGCCTATATTATATTACGTTTATAGCACACACAGCCTCGAGTTATGCCGAATACCTCGATATAATTGAGTTGTGTATTAATACGATCTGGAATGCAGTTGTCGGTCCTATTGAGAAGCTATAATTATTGGCTGGAGTAATTTTACAAATCGCTGCGCAACATTGCACGCGTAGTTAACTAAGCGCGGGGAGCCTGTGGCTATTAGAGAGAAAATGTGCGGATAATTCAAGCATAACATAATCTTTTACCCAAAGCGATGCACTTTTCTTTTTGATATCAGAAAATTAATTTGGACCTGTTATTTAATTATGGTGTATTTTCGTCAAAATCCAATTGTCAATTACGACCACACAACTAAGGTTGAGAATTTGATGATCATTGCGGTTGAAGAGGATACGGTATGTGTAACATCTGTAACATCTGTGACATCTGTGACATGTGCAACCTATGTGTATTAGTATCTATGTTAACTATCATTGCACACGAGGGAATACGTCATGTACATGTGATGAACAGTTTGCAGATCATCTGTTTGCTGCAATGGTGGTCAAATGTAAAAAAAAATGCTAATATCAGAAAAATGTTATATTGATCACAAGTTTGTAAATGTATCCAAACATTATGTAGAGGTACCAACATTCGCTAAGCATAGTTTGTGTGTCTGGAGTAGACGCATAGCATAATGTAATTTTCAGCAGATTGATAATATAATTCGCTTAAGATATTTAGGCGTAGACTGTAGCCAATATAATAGACGACATTATAATGTTTAGTTTAAACATATTTTATTCTCATGATGAACAGAAAGGGATTGGGTAAAGGTTATGCCAACTTAGGAAAAAACACGCTCCTGAAATAATATATTTACATCCAAGGTAATTAATTAAGATGATTATTGTTTGTCTAAATGCTTGCTTATGTGAATCCTTTTCGAAATACACCAGTCCTTATTCAAACCATTGTGCATATTCTCACTTGAAGTACATGACATATGATCGAAATAATCTTGAAAGCTACTCTAAATCTCCTCAAACGAACTATTTTTATTTAAAGAAAATAAATCTTTGACAGTTTCCTATCGCAGTGCATCGTTGCCTTGAGGCATTGCTATGATGAACCATTCACGTTGGCATTTTCAGGTTCTAAAAAACCCGACAAGATATGAAAATCGACTTACTATAGCACGCCCAAGGTCACGAATACAACCATAACTATATATTACTATGCCAAGATGCGAATATACTATTAGAAAGAATTGCGTGTACTACATCGGTTTGATTGTTATTAAAATGGGCCTCAGTGATATGTAATAATAGTAAAATGCATGCGTTCCATTTCCTTTTAAATCTATATGAATTGTAACAGTATTTGGTAGCATAAAACCATTGGCATTGTTAAAGTTTTATTTAAAGCCTTAACCCTCCCCATGCTGAAGGCAACCGGAAATACCGTAAATAGTAGTGAGTGTGCCTAATCCAGCAGGAAAAATGTTAATAGTATCATTTGATTACATTATGTTAATCAACCAATGGGTCATACTACATAGTTACGTCTTCATATATTCTGCCACCAAGTACGAATCCATTAGTAGCATTTTAATATCGATTCAGATAGTTGTTCTTTTATCAAGATTCTGAACTCAATACTATAGAATTCATGACAGTATCTAACGGTATGCTAAACGATGGTTTCATGTAAATAGGGGAAATAGATCTGCATGATATTTTAATTTGTAATCATTAAACCCTCATGACACCTCTCAATATTCTTGCCCATGACATGTCCTATGGTTATGAGTAAGCACCTGGTTTGCGTGTGCTATTATAAGGAAGTCAGCGTGCCAACCTCTTTGGCGTGCCGTACCAGTATTGTCGTGAGTATTACTGCATGCAGCCATGACCCAAACTCTCGCAATGCCACGTTCTTTCAGACGAGAGCGAGGCTTTGGGCGTGTCGTATTTCTTGCCGCATTAACACGGAGAAGCTCCTATTCACACGCCACGCGCCTTATAACAAAGGCCGAGCTCTTTTTATAGAGAGGTTACACGAAGACACAATTGTTAATCCGTTTGCTATTTCAGCATAGATTTTCATATGCTGGCCTCGGTAAAATCCTATTCGATCCACGTTTGTAAATTCGCACGCACTCGCAAGTAATATGCTTGGTGGGATTTGCGCATCTGTTTCAAACTCCCATTTCCACCCTTCCTCCCCTCATCCTCCCCTTTAACCATGTGTCTAATTCGCACTAGAAAAAAATCTACGATTTCTTGCTGGGTAGAATTGAATGGGAAAGGATTAAGTTGGAAGCATGAATTTTTCTGGCATTTTATTATTTCGTGATTCTCTGCGAAATGTGTGTGTGGTTGTCTTTTGGTCATTGCCATGGAATGGCATGATCAAAATTATCATTGCAAATCATAAACATGTACTAAATGTACTCATCAGATACTACACTATTGATTTAATCTAGCAACAAATTCAATAGGGATTAAAAAGGACATGTACTGCAGGGATATCTATTGGGTCCTTCTGTATTCTATCAGATGACTTACGTTGAACTACATTGCAGCTTTTAGATCCTTATATAAAAGTTTAATATTGAGATGAAAAGCAAATGCTTAATAAATGTAGTAGCATACAATGCCTGCTTCTCAACACTACATAATATTAGATTTGAAGCTGCGGATTGAGCGCGTCGAATACCAGATTTCAAGCATATTACACTTTATCATTGAAGTACAGTGATGTCATCCATTACATCGTTTAAGAACAAATTGCTAATTCCATGTTCTTTTCACACTAAATTTGACAATTTTTCCGTTGAAAAAGAAAGTTATTGAATGGAGGCATTGACTTGTGAAACAAATTGACTAACTTTCCGGTCATGGTGTATCGATTGCACAAAGCAGCACGTGTATATCAGTATTTTACATGTGATTTTAAATATAATTATTAGTTTGTTATTTTATTGTTGTGTTATTGAATAGCTTCGTTATAATAAAATATTGTCATTACAGTATGTAAAACATATATTGTATAGCTAGGCCTAGACATCCCTAAAATTGCTGATAGCAGAAATATACACTAACTCATCTCTTGTTGCACCTGATAAACGATAGTCTTAATCAGATAAAACAATATATTCACTTTGGTTTTAAACCTGAGAAGAGAATCTCACGAACTATGGAAATAAATATAAAACTGCAAGGCAAATGTAATTGTATTATTAAAATACATATAATAATAATAAAATTAACATATTAGTAATAATTTAAAGCTTTAGAATGTTCCACGTACCACAGTGTGTGTGTGTGTGTGTGTGCGTGTGTGTGTGTGTGTATGTGAGTATGCGTATGTGTGTGTCTGTGTCTCTGTAGACCTATGTGTGTGTCTGTGTCTGTATGTGCGAGCGCGTGCGTCAATGACTCATACATTCTACATATGGATGCTTTAAAGTAATTTATCCTACGAACCAGACAGACAAGTTCTAAATGCTAACTTCTAGCATACGTCCACTGGATGAATCAATATTACACTCAATACCGTGTTTGTTTTCCTTATAATAATTTTATACACGAGACTCGCGCCAAATGGTACCAGTCTAGCTGTACTGCACGCGAGTCGATCAAATCTGAAGTGTAACACGCGAGTAAATAAGTTCATCCGGTGCACAGTGAAAATACACCCACATGAGATATTCCATGTCACATCTATATAGTGGCTAACTATGACGCCGTACTTATCTGTCCATCGCAAACCACTGTAATGATTGATCCAATGAACACCGGTGTAAGAGCTATCGAGTTACTTCCGGTTTGTATAAGCACTCCTTCGACTTTCAGATTCCTAACATGAAAATCAAACCAAGATGTTCTATTGAGATACTAGTAAATCGTAACTTGTTCTTTCTTTTCTTTTTTTGTGTGTGTAAAATATCCGTAAATAATGGTATATGGAAAACTTATCAAACACAGTCGTTTTTGTGTGTATCTGATATGTTATCTGTTATTGTCATTATTTATTCCCTGAATTGGTCGATAGGAAAGCACAATAAGTATAAAGAACGTCATATAGATGTTTCTTTGGTCCAAAACAATAATGCATTCGTGTTGAAGCTAACCTAGACAATGTGGAGTGATAATCCATTGTTGTTTTATTTCATAAGCTCGCAGCAGACACGAGCAGGTATGTATTCTGAGTCTCTGACGTAGGTACATTGTTTTTAACCCTCTCCCTGCTGGATTAGGTACATACACTTTGACGTAGGTACATTGTTTAACCCTCTCCCTGCTGGATTAGGTACATACACTGCTCTTTAGGGCATATCCGGTACCCTTCAGCACGGAGAGGGTTAATAATGACGTCAGCTACTCGCGCTGATTATGTACCTACTATCTCTGAGTTGATTAACAGCACATTTTTCTGTGAGTTTCTGCTTAACTGAACAGATGAGTATTCAGCCATACATGGTGAATATACTACCAATATTTACTTCATATGTGTGACTATTGATGAGTTTTCAGCCATACATGGTGAATATACTACCAATATTTACTTCATGTGTGTGACTATTACTCCTATAATGTCTAGGTATCTTATGAACGGTTCTATAATTATTTAGTCACATCAGCAGTTACTATCATGTGGGGGGGGGGGGGGGGGGGGCGA
>JAUTBV010054214.1:0-20191 GCA_032361325.1 Lepetodrilus fucensis
ACTACTACTACTACTACTATCACTAGTACTACTAATGCATGTTTATAATACAGCCACCATCGAAAGAATGCAAAAGCAAGTTTTCCGTTTGACACAGGCAAATGCTACAGTGCACACGTATTTAATAAAGTGAAAGGAAAAGCCTTACGTTCAAGATGTTTCATAATGCTACCGTATGAATACTGTGTGACTGAAAGCTTGCGGTTGCTTCATACATCGTGGCCCAGCAAGGTGAGCTATAACTATTGATTCCAAGTGAGCTACAGCTGTTCGATTACGAGGCATATCTCTATTCGTCTTTGATTCAGCTTCGATTTAACATTCATCTTCACGGCATGTGGCTGCACGTGATAGAAATGCTTGATTTAGCGTTAATAATTCCCTAGATTACCTTTGATGACTATGTCAATTGTTTCAGTGACCATTAAGAACATTATGTGGTTGTACGTCTTTCTTTACCGTCAAATCAAAAGCTATTCAGGTAGAATAATGTTGTGTCACTTTAAGGAAAGTCTATATAACCATGCGAGAACCTTGCTAACATCAATGAGAACATTAGAAGCCATTACATCAATTAAAGTGTTCGAATAGCTATCTGAACTTGTAACATCCAATGTTGATGGAATGGCAAATAGACATGACATGTGGGTATTTTGTTTATTTAGTTTTACGGGGAAATTGTCACCATGACCAGAATCGTTATTTCTCAGACTATTTTATTGATTATGCCATCGAGTGTGGGATGCGAGCAGTCACGTTTGATATAGATAGAGAGTATAGATATTTAATTAATGTGTATTCGTTTTCATTGAACGTCAATTAATGTGTGTAATGTGTTAAGAAGGCCTCTAATACAGTATTATGTGGATCGTTAATACACCCACAGTACCTCTACACGTGGCTGCAGTAGTAGATTAATTCTTCACGCCTACTACTATGACCATCATACAGGATAGTGCCATTAGATAGCAATTCCACAAAATGTCAGCGCCATTAGTGCTATGAGCATATACCCTTAAACTGTCTATATCAAACTACGTGGCACCGTATAACTACTGCAATTGTCTGCCGAGTCGTCGGGAAATAAATCCGACTCCGTAGATTCAATTTCCTTTGTTTCAATGATCATACAAGAGGCTTGATGGTGGAAATATCGATCAACATGAAAGCATCACGGGCCATCAATAATTAAGGTTTCATCACCTACTAGAATCATAACATGGCTGAACGCTTAATCTAAGAATATTGTCGCAACCATAAAGCCGTCAAGAATAATAGAGTTGTGACCACCGGTATAATTATCTATTGATATCATCCTGCCAGTAATCTATCAAACTTGACTGTTCGTGTTACCAGCATTGGTCCTTAAACATAATCGGAAATATCTCTGTTTTCTTTATATGATACATAGCTAATAATATTGAGCAAATGCTGTATATGGATATGAAACTGACAACTGTAGCTAACATTAAGTTTCCCAACATTCAAAAGTAATATTTAGATATAATTTAAGTTATCCATTTTATTCTATAGTATATATGTCCAATAATTTGAAATGGAGTTAATTTGATTTTCTTGTTTGAATGATGTATGCAATGGTCCAGTATATATTTACCATCTCATCACATTGGACATAACCAATAGAAACTCAGTTCTTTAATTATTGCATTTGCTGAAATGGTACACCATTCCAATATCCTATCGCTAATAAGTTCTGTGAGATTCCTAGGAGATAATATCTGGGTTTTGAAACATTTAGAATGCACACGTATCTGTGTCAATCTGGAAAGATAATAACTTCATTCACCAAATGTCAATGATATTATTAATAGGTATTAAATTATGACTATTCATACCGGTATGTATAAATGGAAAACAGTCAAATCTGAAGATGAGAGGCAAATTAATATTATCAAATCAGGTTTTCCGCATAAAACAGGCTTAATCTAATCTGATAGCATTGAACACATCACACATGGAAAACATACAATGTATACGCTGACTGTCGTTATTTGTGTATTAAAGCCAACACATTGCTATCAGGTGGCTATTTTCATGTACATTAATTACGTGTATGTTATAGCTTTTAAAGTCAAGAGAAGAGCTTCTTTTAGAATTGATTCTATATTAACATTAGCACATTGGATATTTTTGCTGCCAGGTATAACGCCAAATGACAATTCAGTCAACTTTCATTGCAGAATGCTGCTCCAATGTTAATTTTACAGATAAAAACGAAACTGTCGAGAACGTAAGAATATAATCGCATTTCAGGAATACGGTCAACTAATCCATCCCCGATTTAAAGATCACCCCGACTACGTTGAAGGGGGATCTTTTTATATTTGCTCTATTCCTATGAGTATCTTTAATTCGAGGAGAAAACTAAGACTTAAATTAGAAAACATGTTGCAGCCAAGGATTCGGTTTAATTTCGTGTACTGAAATCAAGATGTAGTAAAACTTGTAAATTCAAGTTTCAATTGTTCTCTTGGGAAGAGCTGTTAAAATACAGTCACGCCATACTAGGAAGTTAAAGGCACCCTTGACATTAGATGATGGACATCGTGCAGCCTGGAAGAACAACAGCATTACTCATTAGCCTCGAGGCATCCTGTAAAACTCAACAAAATCCAATTAAATGCATTCATCGGCTCAGTCTCATTAGAACTGACAGGCTATAGTTTTCATGAATCGTACGTTGAACATTTCTGCACCCTCTCATTTGTATTTCGAAATATTCAAATTCCACAAATTGCATGTCCAACCTTCTGGTAATCAAGGTCTTTTATTCCTCCATGACTTGACAATAATAATCTCGGTCCTGGGGGTCAATGATTTAAATCGACTCAGATTTGAAGTATTCTAGATCTGTCAACATGTACCATTCGCCGACTCAGATATGTCTGTTCCAGCCTTTAATATGGATACCGCCACACTTGGCCATTCTACAAACAGTCATGATCCACGGGTTCCTAGGTTCAATATTGTCAATCTTAGTCTCCGCTACAGACAGTGAAAGTCATTCATACAAACAGCTTCGTGTCGGAAACCTGGAGGCACACCATGTATCTGACAAAGCTAGAGGCCCATGGACCTTGTCCTTACAATAGCGGCTGAAGGTTATTAAGGAACGTGGCCGGCTGAGGGTTATTAAGGAACGTGGCCGGCTGAAGGTTATTAGGGAACGTGGTCGCGGATTGGGTTTGATTCCCCAGACTGAAAACATGTAAACGTTGACACACATTTCTAACCATGTTAGAACTTCTGGTAAAAAACTTTAACGCAACTAGTGCATTATGAGACATTGCGTTGTTACTAGAATGTATTGTATAGTCGTGAAGTACTTCCCAGAATGGAATTGTGCAGGAAGTCACAGACATACTCCGATAAAGTAGTCTGTCATACAGACTTTATCATATTTGTCTGTATGCAGACAAAGCAAAGTCTATACAATACAGCAAGTCCAAATTAAAGTATATATTTTTTTTTACTCTCTACTGTATTTACATGAACTGATATTCTTCAGGAAATATTTCCAGTTCTGTGACCTTATCTTGACTACGTCATACAACTCCAGTAGTATAACTAGGATGAGTCACTAATAGAGGCTATTCAACGTGTGACCAGTGCCATTATCTATAAATGCAGTAAAATCACTCTGACTGGATTAATTCAATGTAGTCTGTAACAAATTCGCAGAAGATGTCAACCGTTGACATCAAGATGTGATTAAACAAAAACATAAATATACACAAATACGCTTTAATTTATATTTTCAATACAGCAGTCTTAATTATTGTGAAATTCTGTTGCTAATAGATGTTGAATATTTCACAAAACAAGTACATAATGTGCTATGAGATTAAACATGTTTTCTACACATTCATCAATAAAACCGTACTGTACACCTATGCATTGCATACATCAATGGAGGCTGTTTGCACCCAGATACCGAAGATACAACATTCAACGTTTTCTTTATCGCTCAATTTACACACACAGACAACATGTACTGGTCGCTGGTCGAATAATTCCAAATATATTCAATCAAAGCGGAACAATTATTATCTTTTTTTGTGTGTGGTGCGTGTGCCTTTAAAACCAGCGTGCTTAGGTTTAATCAAGCTTCGTTACTGTCGAAGCTCCTACGCGATTTTCATCACAGATGTGTGTGCACCCAGTGAGGCTTACACCCAAGTGATAAACGTCTGACCCCGTCATGGTGAGCACTGGGTGCTTCCTGCTTAACACGAGCGATCGTCTTGTCCTGGGAGCAGGTCTTCGAATCATTAATGCCATCATGAACAGTTTTACATTGTAATGGTATTCCCTGTACATAGATAGACGTTATTTATCACCTGGCTTCCGCTGGAGATGTAACTTGGCCAAGATCAAGAGCTCTACAGGGCGGTATTTCCCTGAGAACTAAAGGTTTTGTAATTCAAAGATTTGTTCATACATCCATAAATAAAATCTAAGCTTGTGCATGACATCGTACTAAAAGAAGTTTCGTAATCTCGGGGCCTGATGTCATTGGAACCCATTGTAATGTCATTGCTATCAGATGTGGTGTCATTGGAACCCATTGTAATGTCATTGCTATCAGATGTGGTGTCATTGGAACCCATTGTAATGTCATTGCCATCAGGTGTGATGTCATTGGTACCCATTATGATGCTATTGTTACTCATTGTCATAGCATTGCAACACATTGCGTGATGTTAGAAATGTGATGTGATGACTATTCATTGAGGTGTCAATGATATCAAGTGTGATGTTGACATCATTGCAACCTGATAGCATTGCAGACATGATTAGCATCTTACTCAGGCGACATCTTTGCATATCGCACCCCTTGTATCTGTCCATAAAAATATGAACACTCCTTGATATATTTGACATGAAAAGGCACCCAGGTAAGCTTCTCTATATGTATGTGGGAATTAAAGACTATGCTAATGAGAAAATATAACGCTAGACGGACCTCTTTAATCATATAACACTTCACACCCCGTGTAATCAAGCCTGGTCACGGATGGCGTTAACGCGTTAACGAGCGTTAACCGTTAACCTCACCCAGAAGATCCAAAAACGTCCACACCGGAATGTCTAAGATCCCCCGGGCTTCCTGCTACTTGTTTATGTTGTCAGCTTCCTCCAGTTTCCTAACTCACCTGACCATATAATTAGCCTGTAAACACGGTCCTACACATGAGATTGCCATGCCAGATTAGCACCGATGGTTCCTTTAGCATGTGGACTGGGTGCCCGGGCGATGGAGATATAAGGCCGTGTTTGGTTCCAGTTATGTATTTTAGAACATGATTTCAGGGCTCACTACTTGCTGCTATTCAATAGGGTCATACAGTATTAGTATAGACGTTTCTTCTAGCAAGGCGTGTCAGGTTAACTAACTAACCAAGCATTCTTACGTTTGTCATGTGAACGGAATGATGAACAAATGCTTGCAGACAGACAAATACGTTTCTGTGCATGGTTAGGTATGGTTTACAATTTCTGACATGTAGACATGAATGTGTATGAATCTGACAAGAAATTATAAGCTTTCGACGGCTGAGGTTCCGAGAAGTTTCCAGTTCTAATTTCCTATTCTAACGCCTTGACAGACATTGTCTGACAATATAAACCTTGTGTTGATCGATCATTACTGATGAAATTGCAAATATTTCTTCTACACTGAATGGTAGTCTAAATATATAATGAACCCTGCTGGGGGTGATCTGGTTGGGTGGTGGTTAAGTGGGTGGGTGGCAATAAAAGGTGGTTGGTAGATGGTGGTGGTGCTTCTGCAGTAGACCTACATAGCAGCATTTTCCAGCTGAACAAAAACACACTATTTACCATGAAGATTCATTCAGTTTTCTCCATTGGACACTTGTAACCCACATCTGGATCAGCCACACACATCCACCCACCCCACTCCACTCCACCCCTGCCGGCTAACTAAATACAGTATAAGTTCATCGTTCAGTTACATCTTGTCAGCTTGATAGCAGTACGATGTGCCATTAATACAATCAGTCGTTCAATTCTTAATGTAATTCCAAGTTAGACATGCCATTGTCATTGAAGGTAGTACTCCTGAAATCGTGACAGAACACAATTATTACAAGCGTGTGCTACCATCGTAATTGTAACCTGGGCAAGGGACATAGTCACACGAAAGTAGTACGATATTGATTCTGAATTTAGCCACCCGTTACATCCCTGAGACTTGCCACTAGAACAATACCTCTGCACAATACCTTATGTTCAATACGACGTATCCTCTGAAGACAGGAATTAATGCACATAGGGAATTGGCTCCAAGCACTGAATGACCTCCCCTTTCTGTCGTCACGGTGATGTGGACGTTTTGATGTTCTTACAATAACATGCATTCTATAGGTTGGATTTAGAGATTAATACGGCAAAGCAGCGCATATAGGGAATATAGAAAGGTGTGTATCATGTTGGGAATCAAACTCAGACTGGTTTAAGCCGAGTGCTTAAGCTTGTGGGGGTTATAGAGGAAAGCCTTTCAACTGACATACGTTTCAAACGGAACATTACAAAGACTTGTCACATTTGAATTTAAATGTAACAAGTGCTTTCTATATAGTGAACAACGTGAATGGGTTCTTAACAGCATAATGCATGGGAACATAATGTCTGTGGAATTAGTTTGAACGCAATCGCGACTTGCTTGAGAAAACTATTGTGCAATGGCAAAGACGTGGTGATTTATTAAGTACACACTTTGATCGTATAATGTATTATTGTTACAAAGTAAACATAATCTGTAAATATTGCGTATTGTGAAAAGATTAGCTTAATGAGTGAATAGACTTCTCTATCACACATATTTAATCATTGCATGTACAATATGCGCACTATAGGTGTACAATGTTAATAGCAATAGAAAACAATGGTCTAGATATCTTATATACTGTGAGTGCTTAGATAAATAACGTATGCAAAAAGTAAACGTCATCATCATTAAGTCGAGGACATTTCACTAACATTATGTGTTAGTATATGTACATTATGTATATGTACATAACATATAAACAACATACACTTATAACACGTCGCATAATTCGTCCGCTTAGTACTTTTTTAATACGAAAGGGATTTGCATTTGAGGAAACAACCATTCTCCATAAATACAAACACAGACGTGTGTTTTTTTCTCTGACTTTTCAGTGTACTTGGACAATATGGGCGTACGTAATTTAAAGTTTCTGGATACAAATGTAAAAGGCGGACCCGTTTCTAAACCGTGTTTCTGAGTGACGTACTGCAAGAGTTTTGTGATCTCGGCTTTCTTACGCCATGAGTGCAGTCATCAAACATTCATCTCACGGCCAGACCAGAATGATGCTTCCTCTTTGTCCTTCCCACTACAACCTGGGTGTGCACCCTGACAACACCATCAGCTACACCAGCAACACCAGCAACACCCTAGGTAACACCGTAACACAACGCCTCAAACCCGCCTCACTTCTTATTTATATTCCGTACTAACTGACGTTGCTTTAAAAAAAAGTTAAATGATCACCAATATTGTCTTACCTAAATTCATTTCTTAAAACAATTGAAAAGATCATCAATAGTGTCGTTGTTCTTATAGTTTAATCTGGAGTAATAATGAATTATTAAAATTGTTGGGGTCACGCAAGTCTGACATTAATATTCATGCATGGTAAATGTCTGATATAGCCTACTAGTACATGTCTATGGTAATGTTCCATTTTTTGTATGGAAGATTCTGGTCTACGTGCAAGTTAGCTGCAGATATGTATCTAAAAGATGCCCCGTTTACTATTTTCCTTTTATTTTATTTTTTTTGAATTTAAAGTTGCTTTCTAGAATCTTTCACTAATATCACGACTTGTCAGTTTAGGGCAGGATGAAACCCACAACATCCGTAGCACTGAATGTTGCAGTAAACCTGCGATCACCGGCTGGTATCTATTATGGCACCCTTTAGAAATAGCAAAATAGTAAACGGGGCATTTTCTAGCTACAGAACTGCAGATACGTGCAAGTAAGATTGATGTGTAATGTACATACTTTTGATGATCTTGAACCATGCGCATGCGCTGTAGATAATTTGTCGTGGCAAATGGTTGCTGTATGTTCCCATCCTACGCTTATACCCTATATATTAGTAGCCCAGCAGTCACTGAAACACCGTGGAAGACTCCAACAAACTTCAAACCATTCGCAATAGTAAATAAAAACTATATCGGTTGCTTTGATCTTGTCCATATCCATGTATAATGCCAAAAATAATAACTTTGACATTTACTTTTTTAAAGTATAGAATGACATTCATTTTTGTTTAAAGTGTAGGAGGAATCACATTTATAAAATAAAATTGAATCTTGTATCAATTGACGATGGTATATGCGAGGCACCACTTTGGTAAATTAAACAAAAGTAATATCAATGTTTCTGAACACCAAGTGGGACTATTGAAAATAGATATACCATTCACAGTAGGTAGTGTACACAGCATTGACCGAGGCTCAATCTGACAATCATACTGGTCTGCAAATGGATAGAAGGAATAAATATTGATGCTTTCAATCATGGATCTTGTAGTGACGACAATCAGGTCAATCTATATAATCTGTAAACACCTATTGTACATGGAAAGGGTGGTACCGTTGTGATTTCTAATGTATCGTTATGGACAACGTAGATTCGCCCTGAGAGTGGATTCTGTAGATAAATGTATACAAATGAGTTAATGATGAATGTTAGCATTCTCATAATGGTGTCCATTATATGGGTTAACGTCAACAGAATATACTAGCAGTTCAACTATGTTTTACCAATAATGTGATGTGAAGGACTGTTACATTTGTTTCGGTATAATACTGTAATAAATTAATTATATTTTAAATGTTTATTTAATAGTTTAATATGAAGGACTGTTAAATTTCTTTCGGTATAATACTGTAATAAATTAATTATATTTTAAAATGTTTATTTCAGAGTCACAACAGAGTATCAATAATTAGTGAAACGGTACTAAATAGTATTCTTGCAAGAGTTTGTATAGTAGAAGCAGGTTTGTGTAGCACGTACCCCGGTTTGTATAGTTCCCAAGATGTATTGACTGTAGTATCAATGTAGCATCCGCTATTTCTGCATAGAACCAAGTTCGAGTTGTAGCACAGAGTGTGAGTGCCATATTTGTGTAAGTACCAGGTTTGTGTAAATACCCAAGTTTGTGTTAGTAGTAGTACCCATATTTGTGTAAGTACCAGGTTTGTGTAAATACCCAAGTTTGTGTTAGTAGTAGTATCCATATTTGTGTAAGTACCCAGGTTTGTGTTCGTACCCAGATTTGTGTAAGTACCCAAGTTTGTGTTAGTACCCATGTTTGTGTTAGTACCCAGATTTGTGTTAGTACCCAATCTCATTAAAATCATATCTCTCAGTTTGAGCGTTAGTTTCGGATCTTATTTTAATGAGACTGTGTTAGTACCCAGGTTTATGTTAGTACCCAGGTTTGTGTTATTATCCAGGTTTATGTTAGTACCCAGGTTTGTGTTAGTATCCGGGTTTATGTTAGTACCCAGGTTTGTGTAAGGTACTACTATAGGCCTACCCATGTTTGTGCAAGTACCGAGGTTTTGTCACATTTAGAGACATTTTCCGCTGGCCTGCATGAAACCTATATGCACTCACTCCTCAATGATAGATTGCCCTGAATAAACTGAGAGAAAAAAGTACTTGTAAACATTCCAATATATCTTCCCGGTTCTGCTTTCAATCCGTGTAACGATTATCATTTGAAGGATATAGATAGTCTAACCTTTACCAGCCTTTAGGAGTCAAATGATTGACTGTGTGTTCTAATTAGTTTCTAAGCTACAACCACCTCAAGAATACGAGTGGCGTCTTGGAGCAATTAGTGCCAATTGATTTGCCAGGGTTCCTATGTGTACCCATAGCAATACCTTAATCCTTGAAGTACCAGTCACAACCCTCTCCCTGGGCCCGCGGGACATCCAAATCCGGATCCATTCACTCACAATGATGCCATTAACACTTAATACTGCCCCAGTTTCTGAATCTTAAAAACGGAGACGTCAGTCATAAATATTCATTGATGATGTCATTGCCAGACGAGCATCAATTGAAAGAGAACATAACTTACGCCATTGATTGAACCGAATTAGAATACTGCAGATCAGACTTGACAATCATCTTTAATTAATTCTCCACAACTATTAGACAATGGTTGTCTTTGAATTGGTGATCATTACATCAGATTGGGTCTAGTTTGGTCTTTTTCCCAAGCGGATCCGTTTCCTTCTTTGTCTAGTTACATGACGGTTCTTGACAGTATTATGGCCAGTATTGAGGGAATTAATCAAATCATGCCTTGCTATACGTGTAGTTTCAGGATACCTTACATGTAATTATCTATGCTGACAGTGCCCTGTTGACAGGGTAGTTGTTATCTATGTTGACTAGACAGAACGAAAATTACCCCAACTGGCTAGACGTAATTAACGAAGCACGTGCATAGACAGAATATTAATTGCAGAATGAAGGTCACTAGACCGACGGTATTTATTAACTGGACCTAATGTGATATGGTGTTATACTAATTATTCCTATAGCGGTTGTATCTATTAACTGTATTTGTTTCTTGAAACTATATAATTTCAATAATTACTGTCAGAAATCATTATAAATGTATAGCAATGCTTTATATTCAGATTGTCAGCTCAGAACACCACGAGGAACCGTCTGAGATGACCATGTGAATAACTAGCTCATACATTCCTATAGTCAGTCCAGAAGATTTTCCTGATGAAATAAAGATATTGTTTCTAAAAATAAGTGAACGATCTTCCGCCTCAAGAGAAGCAATAACTCTTCTGTAATGCCGGCATTGAAAAAAAGGCGAAAGGATAACCAATGCACTAACATTGCGCCTTCATGTATGTCATGAAAGTGTTGACTGAATAAAAAAAACTCTTGTGGGAGTTCAATGCAATTAACACATCAGTATATAAATTTAAACAAGAAATGGGTAACACTCCTAAAAAAACTAATACAAATCCATAATTTCAATAAATCCAATTATGTTATAGTCAGTGGCAACATACTTACAACAAAGAGAAAGTGATTGACCTAAAATCGTGAAATGATAACACAGTCGTGGATGTGACCCCCCGTCGTGAGTCAGAAAGAGAGTCAGACACCTCCACATTTCCCATGATGCATTCGTCATACTTGTTTATTACAGTCATCAATGCTAATTGACGCACCCACGCAAATGCACATATACACACACATCACACATTACACACACACACACACACATATATACAAACATCACACACATATATACACCTCATTCACACACACACACACACACACACACACACACACATGCCACACCCACACACACACACACACACACACATACACACACACACACAAACATACCGTATACAAACATCACACACATATATACACCTCCTCCACACACACACACACACACACACATACACACACACACACATACAAACAAACATACACAAACCTCACACGCATACATACACACAAACCACACACACACACATACACATACACACCCATCACATACGGTACTCAAACACTTATACGCGCGCGCGCACACACACACACACACACACACACACACACACACACACACACAAAGACACATACACCTCCACACACGCACATACACGAACACATACATCACACATCACACCATATCACATCGGCATGTATACGCACAATAATCATGTACGTCCCTTCAGGACTTGGTTCTAGTACAGATATAGACGAGATAAGGCCTGGCTTTGTACTGGTGATGTAATGTCAGGTTCAAGTAATATAGTGCATTTGATGATTCTGTGCTATAATGAGTCTGTATATGAATATGGAGGCGTATAGTTAGTACAGGTCATGGTGGAGGCACGGGAATGGGTGCAGGTATAGCAGTGAGTGCATCTATAAGGTTGACCCTTTTTATTGTATATGTGTATACATGTATAGTTTATTGTTGCACACAGGTGAGAGGCAAATAAAACGTCTTACTGACAGAAAGGGCATCCTACGGTGGATTATAGCTAACATATTCATTATTACAACTAAATAAGGAAGTTTGGATTTTTGCATTTTTCCAGAATACGTCAGCAAGATCTCAATGATCTCTTTTTTGTAGGAGTTGTAGTAAATTTGTAAAACATAGTTTACTGGTTTCTAGAGTAGCCTACACTAGTCCAGATACGCTGGCAAATATGTGAGAGATCAAGTATCTGAAATACATATTAATAACTGCATGATCCGTGAACCATGGTTGCTACATACCAGTAATAATAATAATAATAATAATAATAATAATAATAATAATAATAATAATCCGTAAATACAAGATCCGTGAACCATGGCTATTACATATCAATACTTACTACTACTACTACTACTACTACTACTACTACTACTACTACTACTACTATTGTTATTAATATACTACTACTATTGTTATTAATAATAATAATACTAATAATCATAATAATAATAATAATAGAGTTACATTCATATCGTCCAAATACTTTCACCGTGCAGAAGATACTTCATTCAAACTCAAATCTTTGATACTGTAATCTTATCCAATCCACCAAAATTCAGACCCGTATATTAACAGCCGTTAGCAATTCTACAAATATGATATTCATCTTTCCCACAATCTTACTGTAACGCAGACAGGATCCTTGACCATAGCTACCTCACCATCTATCATCAATCAACAGTATGCCAATAACCTTTGCTTTTGATTTCTCAAAACGCACGAGTGCAGTAAAGTCAGTTTCTCTTTGATGTTGGCATGTCATTGTTCCCCGTATATATTTTTCCCAAGCATTGGAAAGTACGTCTCAAATACGTAACCCATTTATTTTTTCACTAGTATTCCCAAAATTCCTCCTGAGCCATGAACATAGTGCAGTACGTGGAACATGTAATGAATGCATTAAGACTATTATGATGAGCACGCTGTGAGGGTTGCAAGGCTAACAGTCTAGAGAATAATGCAATTATCCTAACAAATGCAAATCAGTTCTATTGCCGTATACTCATACATAGGCAATAGAGTTAGTGCCAAGGAAAGCAGTCTTTGGGTACACTTTGATGTTGTTTTTGGTTAATAAGCACTATAATTCAGAATATATCAGAATTCATGTCAGTTTGACAATGCGTATGACTAATCTTTTGTGGAAAACAATAACTGTATAATGTAATATTTACTATGATGCATACAATAGGACGTGCCCTATTTAGAGCCACAATTGTGAGAAGGTAACGGTTAAACATGCCAACTAAACATTTTATCCAGTAGCAATGCAATTTCAAGAGATATGGCTTATCATACCCTGTCTAATGGGTCAGTGCTGAATGTGGCTTATATTATAATAAGTACACTCTATTCAATAGTGAAGTATATTTACATCAAGTTGCCTAGATGCAGGATGAGATGACTGGGCAGGTCACCATGACCACCAACCCTTCTTCATTTGTTTAGATCTAAACCATGTTGGAGAACAGCATGAGAAGAAACATGCACATTTTCTCCAGAGATGACGTTTCAATAAGGAACGACAAAGGAAGAAATGCCTTGCATGCTATCTACTTGTATACTCTCTACGTTTTCTCCAGAGATGAAGTTTCAATAAGGAAATACAAATAAAGAAACGTCTTGTATACTCATGAGAATATACATAAAATGCAACTATATACGCTCGGGGTGATTCATGGCAATCCCAGCTATCATTATGGTCAAATCAATAACTTTTTTTCTGAATCTATGGAGAAAATTCAGATATGACATCAACATAATACTGTTTACAAATCCCCTCTCATAATGTATGTATGTATTTATGTAATGTCTTGTCAAGTGTCTAGTTTGTACTTTTATCTTAATCATGAGAATAAACATGACTTAAATTAAATGCAGATACAATTTCAAACCAATATTTAGAGAACTAGCATGCCATACGCTTTTATGAGTCAATGATAAAATAATATGGCTTATATTCAGTGCAACCCATCAAATAATGAAGTACTTGTATATACATCACGTTATCTAGATTGTCTTTAAAATAACTTCGTACAGTAATCACCTCAACGTTATATTAACACTAGTATGCAACTAAATGTATTTAAATCACCTCAGATTTAGTCACCTCCTACGCAGTGTTTGACTCGGTCCTGTTGTGGTGCATTTCCATTATGTCTGGCCCTGTGAAGATGGTCATCCTATGCCTACAAGCTGTCAATATATAATTGAACAACAGAGCAATGCAGTCAGCATTGGATACAGAACAGCATAGCAACTCGATCTATATGAAACAAAGAACATATTTGGTGCCCATATGCATTCCTGGATCTCAAGTGTCATGGTTCTATACATCCCCACAGAGCAATCAAATGCACGAATGTGTTCATTGCCTGTGATACGAGCCGATATTTATTGATACATATTCGCACATAATAATATACATTCTCTGATAATTCAAAATATTTCCAGACTTGCTGAATGATTATGCCTTATGTTCGACATCCTGCGTCTTGGCAGTTCACATGTACAAGCTAATTTCCGTGTTAGATGGTCTGGTAGATGGCAGCTGCTGTGAAGAATGTCCACAGGTAAAACCCACAGACTAAGTAAATAACATGAGTCAATGTCTCAGGGAATGGTCTACTGCTAACATGTCATCATATACCACATTGCGAGTGTCAAACTGCTTATATTAATGTCGGAATTAAGCTTCAGGTTTTTTAGCGGAGACCCTATTTTATTAGATTCCGCTGTACGTGGATAATGCACTGCGCAGGAAGTTGGAAGAAGTGGCAGCCATTAGATAATCCGATCCAGAACTGGATGTAAAAACATTATTTTTTAAAACGTATTCTTAATTGGTTAATGTATGGGATGCATGCTCTATCCACAGTATTCAAGAATGCTGTCTATTAAAAATGTTTTAAACTTGTATATATTTTATTTATAGGATCTTAAAACATTTTTTCATCAATGTCCTGTACTCTATCATACCTTCTTAATCTTGAAAGCCTCAAGTTGTTTTGCTTAGTTATCGTGGAAAACATATATTTTCGTCCTATCCAATTATGTAAGTATTCATGCTAAACATTGCACACATCACATCAAAGAAACACCCCACCCACTGAAATTCATTAAAAGGTCCAGGGGGTTATGATATGAAAATAACCAGCACAATCCTGCAAACATAAAGAACAAGTTATCTAAGAACAATAGGCAGAACAAAGAGGAAGCGATTTCCTCTCAAGACATTGGAGTCGTTCTTCTTAGCTAAAGCATATTTATGCTATCAGTATACTCTTGGAATGCTTGCTTGATAAACAGAACATTACCATGGAGCATCAATCACGTGTGTTTCATTTAACACTTGTCACACAAGCTGGATTTTATACGTGTATGTATATTTGTTTTGTCAGAATTCATGAGAAGACTTTTAGAAATACCTTTTAGTAGTTAAATAGAAGCTAGAACTTTAAGAATCTTAACATTCTTCCAGGGGAGGAATCTTATCAGAATGACTTCATGGGGCGTCTCTGGTTGCTGCCAGTAAGAAGAGGGTAAAGTACAGTAGCATAAACAATACTTTATTCGAATACAAGTGGGCTGTTTGGCGCATTTACACTATTAACTATTACACTATCTGTCTGTATCGTGGCAATACATATATCCTTGGTTTGTCAGTACCATCCGGTGCTAGCAGGTTTACTGCAACATTCAGCGCTAGGAATGTTGCGATTTCCTCCCTCTCTAAACTGACTAGTCGTCGTGATATAAGTGAAATAATCTTGAAAGCGACTAACAGTTTCACAATATATATATATTGTTTCATTGGTCTCGTAGATCATAGGATTATAATTGATTGCCGACGTTTCGGGAGTCAAGCCTCCCTTTTTCAGGACGGAACTTTAACGGCTGGTCATGGGATGTCACAATACATCCAGACATGAACTATCGGCATAATAACACACATTAAACAACTGCCATTCTATAGTATATGTATTGTATAAATATTGAGATATGCAACAATTCTATAACGTTCTCACATACGACAGAAGAATGGTTATAATGGGATAAACACATGTAACAATGCCTTGTTTGCCATATTATATGTGGTTACATGAAGACCAGTAACCAAGGTCCAAAGCCTTTATAGCCAGACGGAAATTCCTAGATTATTTCTGCACATTCATACATCATAAAAGTGTCAGATATTCCCAAATCAGTAAATAAAATGCTGGAATATAAATTCTCAACTTTCTGAGACTGTGTTCAGCATCATGGACAAAGGAATCAATGCTTTGCCTGGATATGTTGAATGTTGAATGTGAACACCATGGGAGCCTATTCTTGAAACGTTCTTACGAACTTCTTAGCCATACTATAAGAATCGTGAAGGAACTTTTCTTAGGCTAAGAGGTTCGTAAGAAAAGGTCCCCTGGAAACATACAGTGCAGCCATGGGCATGATCACCATTGGTCATCTAAGTCCCTGCAGCTGTTTTCAGTAAGAATGTACAAGTTAATGATGTAGATCCTAGTCACTGGATCATGTTAAGATATCCGCCCCCTCTTCCCTCTGGGCCACTAAGGCTATTAATTTAGGGATTGATCCGGGATATTGGTTTCAAATCCAAAATCTGGATGTACTCACTGTTTCGTGGCAATATCAGTGCAATGAAAGAAAGCGAATCGTGGCTTCGAGATTACGAAACATTTTTAGTACAATTTCATGCTCAACTCAGTTTTGTTCACAAATCCCCATATTGGGCTTAAACTTTGAGCTTCCGCATGACTTATGCTCAAAAGGTTTCGTAATCTATGGGCTTGGTTGTATTCCTGAAAATAGAGGAATCAATTATTCATATCAATATTACGCATTGCTATTCAAACAGGTATTATTGTCATTAAGTCGAGCATCATGTGGAACATTAAAACCCCTTTATTATGGTATTTCTCTTCTTCCTCCCTCCCTCCCTCCCTCCCTCCCTCTCTCTCTCTCTCTCTCACTCTCTCTCTCTCCCTCCCTCCCTCCCTCCCGCTCTCTCTCTCTCTCTCATATGCAGCCGTTTAAAGGGATATCAAATTGTGATATGGAATCTTTATTCAATTTCGGCCTGGTTGATTGGGTGTCAATCTTAATCACGTATTACAAAGGAGCCCCGCCAGAGATTGGGCCGGGGTGAGAGAAGTGTATCGGTGATAAGTCTTTGGTGTCAGTTACAAAGGGAGATAAGCATATAGGTGGAGCCACCAGTACAGAGGGCGCCACGAGCCACAGAGACAGGTAGCAGACGGGCAGTGTCAGGAGTCTGAGGTGAGGAAAGAAGATAAGCACCTACAGAAAAGACCTGAGTTGTGTTCGTGTGTCTGTGTGTGGTAGACTTGTGGATCTGTATTATATATAGCATTAACTTCATTTGGTTTAGAAGTGATGACGTTCGCCAGTTGGATTTAATAGAGATTTTACAATCAATTTATATCCTGTTTTATATACTAGTACATTGCATATTGATTACGACTGAGGGCATCTCCGTACAGTGTCAGAGCAGTAGGGTCACCTACATGTACATATTCAAGTACAGAAATAATAATCGATAGCATAAAATAATATGGAAACTTGAATATATAGTATCCATAATTCGGAGATATTTTACAATATAATGCAAGGTCAATGAAATACCATGGTATTAAATATTAATAAATAAGGGAACGAACATACTTTGTATTCTACTGAAATCAAATCAAATATAACCAACATATTTTAACATATTTGTGTTAGAACACTTCCCATTAATCTAAGCATCTATATCACTGATAATACCACTATATATCAGATTCATGGTGTGAATGTAGCTGGTATATCAGATCTTTATTGGAGACACAGCCACAAATCATTGTATAAATGATACAAATCTTCTCAGATGTATTCCAACATTTGTCCAAATACTTCGTGGCAGCAATTCAGAAGACATTAAAATGTGCACGTCTTCAGTTGGCTATCTTCCGTATCTCCTTGACTGCCGTTGTCATAGCGACTGTTGCCAGGACCACCAGGATAGACTTATCAGGCAGCAATGGAATTGGTCTTCACCTCCAGGACATAAACTGTGTTCACAGATTTCCACTTCCAACATTAAAGCAAGAACATTTATCAGTCGTACCACGAAGCAGACAGACAGACACACACACACACACACACACACACACACACACACACACACACACACACATACACACATACACACACACAAGCAAGCGGGCACACATACACACACACAGTCATACACACGCGCGCGTGCACACACACAGACAGACATGTACACATGCACATGCACATAAACATATGCATACACACATGCACGCACGAATATACGCATACACACGCACACACATACACACAAACACACACATGCACGCACAAATACACACGCGGGCACACACACACACACACACACACACAAAGACATTGTTATACATGTAAATAATAGGCTTGATTAATTCCATTCTTGAAAGATTATTGAAATATGTAAACTTTGATAAATTTGAGGATAAATAAACATTGATACTATTAGCGTAATTGTATAAACAAGTCAAACCGTTATTTTCACAAAAGAATCAATATTTGTATTTATTTAAATAATCAAAATGCATAAACATGTAGATCAAAAGATATTATTTTGCATTCCTGAAAAAAGCAGGGCGTCGTATTTCCCATGGAAACACAATTCGCAGAATGGGTAGATATAATCACTCAATCTAAATTAAATAAAAACTCATTTCTACAGGCTATCATTTGCTTTTGAACATAGTCACCAAGGGTATTAAAACACCTAACTTGTTTAAACAACAACTGCATTGCCAATGGCAGAGTGAACACTATCAGATAACATCAGCACACACGCATCAATATCGGCTGCGTCTTTGAACATGCACAATATTTACATGTATCTGCGGGTTATTTACGAACAGCTCGGCATGAAAGCATAAGTGATATTTGATAATCATGTTCGCCAGTAGAGGTAGTATACCCAGCTTAAGGATAAGTACACGAGTTGATTTATTTTGTCCAATAGCACGTCAGTTATTTCGTGGCAGTATGGTAAAGTTATTGTGGGAAGAGAATCTCAAATAACTGTTTCGATCCCAGACCCCGGTCTAGTAGACATTAGCTAAGGTAAATAACTTTACATAAACCAATGGATACCAATGGGGACTGGTGTCCTTCAGAAGATGATAGGGTCGTTACTAGCTAAGAATAATTCAAAACCCGACTTTGCATAACCATTGCAACCCAACGGACAGCACTGGAACAGCAATGAGAGTATGCGTTGTAATCTGTGCCACACCATGTTCTCACACAAATATACTCCTATTCAAAATACCACCCCAGATCAGATAAGCAAGTCTAGATTACTGGAGAACAAGTCTTGAGCAGGATTCGAACTCAGAACTTTTGTTTTTATAATCTTACACGCAACCACTGTGCCATTTCAGCGACCCAGCTCCTGAAAATGGTTCAGATCAGGAAACAGCTCGCATCAGTTACGCCTATCTCATCGTTTGATCTGATTAGTTGTCAGCCATCTTGCTTACACAATCCTGTGATCTGATAAGGTGTCAGACATCTTATCTATACAATGCTTTGGCAGGCATTTCAATCTGTGTTGAGTATGTACACATTATTGACTTGGCGAACAGGTTTACTGTTTTTCACATTCATTTTTAAGAGCATCAGTCAGCTTTAAATAGTTACATTTTCTTAAGGACAAGTTGTAGATAACACCGTCAGACATATAAGTACAGGAAGCACATTAGATATGTGTTCCTAGTGTTCTAAAACTCACATTAGATATGTATTCCTAGTGTTCTAACACTCACATTAGATATGTATTCCTAGTGTTCTAAAACTCACATTAGATATGTGTTCCTAGTGTTCTAAAACTCACATTAGATATATGTATTCCTAGTGTTCTAAAACTCACATTAGATATGTATTCCTAGTGTTCTAAAACTCACATTAGATATATGTATTCCTAGTGTTCTAAAACTCACATTAGATATGTATTCCTAG
>JAUTBV010054325.1:0-20189 GCA_032361325.1 Lepetodrilus fucensis
TAATTATAATTATAATTATAATTATAATTATAATTATAATTATAATTATAATTATAATTATAATTATAATTATAATTGTAATTATAATTGTATGCCTATTATTATTATTATTATTAATTAGAATGAATGCTTGTAATGTTCCAAAGCAAATCCACTCTGTAAGGGATGATCAAAGCGGCACAGTTTTATCCCCGGCAATTGGATCAATGTGCACTCAGTGTTCCTCCTCAACTCCCTGGGGTATATACATATATGTAGATAATTCAATTTGCTTATCGTTTGTTAAAGACATAGCATAGTCTAAGGTTAACTCTATATCATTGCCCATGTCTTGGAATTGACTTCGAGAAAGACATCCCACCCATGTCATGGTCCAGTTTCTCCGAGGTATCGATATCACTAGTGTCCGGCTCATGCTTACCGTACACATACGGATTCTGTCGACACACATGTAAATAAATAAAACTTAGCGGGACCAACCGCACGAAACTATGCGATTATTTCTAGGAAAAATTAGTTTTCGGTGACGCGGATGTCTTCTGAATGGATATGTTAGGTTATTGTATCTTCAGTACGGGGGTATATAATGGTGAGGTGGCACTACAGGTAGCAAGTGTGTATTAATAGGCCTAATGTGAGACACTTACTAAGAATGTGACGGTACTAAATAACGGAAGGACCTCGTGTTGCCTCAATAGCGTGATCTGAATATCTACTGACGGTTCACGCTGAGATCTTTGTTACGGTTTCTTTACAATGAGCATTGTTCTAATGCCACATATGTTTTAAAAGTCAACAGCACTGGTTGGAGACATTTGACCCTACTAAGGATCACTTACATCTGCCGGGATCACTTTCATGACGCGTGATCACAGGGCTCGGATTAAACTGTCTTTGACGTATTGGGTTCTGGCTCAGCGGGTTGTCTAGAGAAGTGTCCAAAACATTGAAACCGGTGGCGAAATATAAGCTTTATATATTATGCTCTCAACATATAACTAACGACTAGCGGGGTAGACATACGAGTTAACTGCCATCAGGGAATGCGGCAACTATTGGATAATGTTCTGATTAACCTAATATCACCGTTATCATATTCGACCTCACGTCGACGTTGAAGGGCCCATTGACCATTAGATGGATTACGCGTTTTCAAATAGCCTAAGCTGGATATGGGTTTTGTCCAAAGATTCTGAGCATATTTTCACACAAAGGAACGAATCTGGTGAAGATGGAGGCATAATCGTTGTGTTAAACCTGAAAGTCACTATTCATATGCTACGTTCAATTACAATACAAATACAGTGTGTTCCTTTCTTTAATACGCGACCTACAACTAATGGCATATCTTACAGGTGGATGATCACCCAACTCATATTTGCTTTATATTATTGTTAAAAACAAACGACACACATCCAAAAATACAAGAAAAAAGGAGCCATTAAACAAAAGTAATAAAAACACGAGATATAGTCTAATGATATGTTGGCTCAAATAAACGTTATTATTGTATTGGGCCTCCATGCTTACTAGGCTAATATATTCCCGCATACGGTATGTACCTTCTTGAGATCAAAGTAAATATACCTTTAATGAGAGGCGCTCCTCGATGGGATTCTCCCTCCCAAGTAGGTTTGTGCAGAGCCAGCTATCTGCATGTCAGACAATTTACTGAGATATGTGTTCTTGGCATGACACAACGTTCCCGACCCAGGATGTAGAATTAGTTAAAGTACATGCGTTTAAATCGCAGGTCAATGCCTGTGTTATTTACGTTAATACTCCCGTACGCAGACAGTGTACGCTTCTAATAAGAAGTTATAACTTACGTTTATTTTTGGAATTGCAATTAAGAATGAACATCTAAAAACAAGTAACACGCGTACACATCCTTTTTTTTATTGGTTCGGTGATACGACGTAAAGCAATTGTTTTGTCACAATAGCACTATTGTTCTGGGACATTGTTAGCATAGTTTGTGTGTATAATACTATATCAATTGGGGTCTACGTGGCCGGAGCATCATCTAGGATTATTTGTGTGTCTTTCCTATTAATTAACCATCATGAAAAAGGAGTATCTACGATCGTGACCAATGCATATATAAACACGTAGCGTGTGGTTCAGATCTTTGAAAATGATATATTAGTATGCACTTTTGTATAGCTTCGTATCTATGAGAGGTATCCGTAAATTAAACTGAGTTCTGATGTATGCCTGTATTTTTCTTTACAATCCAAAGATAAAATTTGATATTTGAACTCACTGGTCAAACACAAAGCTATTGAAAGTTCACACAATGTAGTTTAATACTGTGTTCAGCTAAACAATATTGTTCTCACTATGAGAATTGTGTTTCTCCCAAGACAATACATAGATAGTCATTGATTTAGAAACGCATTAATACCTTTCGGCCAGGAGATTTAGTATGCCGAAGGTGTGCAACCCTGAAACCTACACGATTAATTTAATGTAAATATATTCAAAAATGCCCATCGTTAGCATCAAGATTACAATGCGAATGTCAACATTCGTCTTATGGCGAAATCTTAGCGCAATGCATTGCAAGGAACGAACTAGTAAAACACCGTCAGTATGACATGCGCAGTAGAATTAATACGTCTGGGATCTGTATGTGTGCATGGGTGCTGCCATCTCGCGTGTCTTCCCCACCTATCCCCACCAGTCGCCATCTTCACTGGATACCTACCAGAATACAAAATACGAAACTGAGGGCCAGGTGGCTCCGTGAGAGCACCAGTAGGAATGTCCTATTGCTGTGCTTGAATCTCTGACAGAGATTATTGGGTAAACATTTTAGTAATCTTTCACCGAGCATTTGAACATTATAAACCGATTTCTGAAATGCGGTACATACGATACGATACAAGGAGATCGCATCTCTCTCATTCGAGCATCAATTCGATAACAAGAAAAGCATTATGCTTGTATGCGTGTGTATTTGTGTGTGTGTGTGTGCGTGTGCGTGCGGGCGGGTGTGTATATGCGTGCGTGCGCGTGTGCGTGTGTGTCAACTACGACGAGGCTTAGACCGCGTGCGCCAAAACAGGGGGTCAACTACCCAGATCTAACAGTGATTACCTAATGGTTATGCTAAATCAAATGAGTTTTGAGTCAATGAAGCAACAGCGTAGGACATCATAAGGTATGCCGCTTGCCTTGGTTATCTACAATATCTATGTATGTATCATGGATACTAAGTTCAATGCTAACGATAATCCTACAGTAAACACGACAAAGTTAGTGAGTCCGTAAAGTGTACCGTCACTGCATATCTTGTTATAATTCCGACCCGCGTTCCCATCTGATCACGTGACATAGCAGATAGAGATGTTCGGATTCCTGTGCACCTGCGTGAAACAGTAAACGTCGAAATAACGTAACTAGAGATGTCGAGGCTGCATCCGTACGTAATGGCCTTGTGCAGAACACAAGTATAACTCGGGTGTGCGTATACGTCGACACTGCGATGTCGCTGCGTAGAGCATCGGAATGTACAGTTTAGCTGAAAATAGATTTTACATGATGAATAGAAAAAATTGTCCTTATAAATATTAAAACCCCGTGTTTTGTTTGTGTATGTTTACACGTACTTAACTTCTCAACTAAACTAGTTACTGTTAACGAAATGACAGGGGGATAATACGTCACCCATTCTGTAAACGTAGCTGCCATTTCTTACGTTCATTGACGGTGTATACATTCAAGCGGTTGATACATGTGCGATTGGTATGTGCACTATACGGCAGTTTTTTTTATATCCCGGGTGTGCACTAGTAGATTGTATAACGTACGTGCACCGCCGGGTGCACCGATTGTATGAAACATTGCCTGAGCTTAAACATTGCCAAGTATGTCATTGTGTATCCGAGAACAAGAGTGTCCCATTTCGTTCCTGAAACCCCCTAGACAAGTCGGGCGTTCAACCGGGTCTTCACTCCTTACGTCTACATTGTACCGGCCTTAATACTACCCTTGTCAGGAGCGATGTACATGCAAACGTCTCATAATTTCTTCTACCGGATTGACCCTGTGTATTGCTACATTGACCACCCTTCTTGGAGAACCTCAGACCACGAGGTGTGACAAATACCCTACACCCGTCACCAGAAAATTCGAACCAAGTACTCAACAATGCCAACCGCTGGCGGGTCTAAAGAATTTGAAAAGTATGTGTCGTCTGGATTAACCCCCGAGGCTTGATCGCTTAACAAAGCTGTCTTGACATAAGGAAAGCTTACTTTGTATGCATGTTCCAGTTCGTGTTTTCGTGCATTATGTCTGAGATTGTTCTGTTTAGATTCACGTCTCAATACCAATGTGTTTATCTCTTTCAGCACATTTAATGTTCGAGTCACACGCGGGCGGCAGAATATACATTCGGAGTTTGCACAGAAAAAAGTACATCTGCTTTAATAAAAAGGGGAAACTTATATTACGGGTGAGTCTATTTAAATATTTCATGAATTTGATGAATTTAGCGACACCAGTGTATGCATGTCTTTTGGACATATGCTGACAACTTCTTTAACCCTCACACACGCACAAACACGTGAATGCCAACACATGCGCACGTACACAAGTACGTACGCACGCACACACACACACACGCGCGCACACACACACGTATACTTAGTCAGAAGAGTCACACATCATAGCCTTAACGATGCGATATTATCAGACACATATCCATGAAGTTCACGAAACAAGATCTATCATTAACGACCTCAGCCAGATCGTGGGGTTGACCTCGAGGCGAGGTCGTGTCATAAGATCGTCATACTCTTGTTGTCTCACATGGAAGCTACGGAACGGTAAGTTCCCACTCCATGACCCTATGACGTCACTTCCGGATCCACAGTGTTAGTCATCGGTGGAAGTTTCATAAACAAGCAACTAACCTTCAAAGAGATATACCGTTCTGGGATGATCAATCGAGATTGTATCATTTGTAGGGGAATAGGGCTTCGAATAATTCACAATTACAATTGGAAGAAAAAGAAAGAAAATATAGAAAACATTTTTTTTAAATGTATACTAATTGCATCAGCTTGTTGTCTGGAAATAATATCGAAACGTTTCGGTATCAACAATTCAATTTATTCTCGAAAACCACCAAATGGTGGTACATGAAAAAAACATTCAATAATTTATAGTGTAAATAATAATAGTGAGTGTGATAGAGGGACATATGTCAGATGTATGTTTAATTAAAATACTATATAATTGCCATCGTATACTCATACTTGGTAATCCTGGAAACCAAGAATATAATTAATAATATGGCAATACAACCTTGTTTACCGGCGAGTTTCCCCCAATCCAGAAAGAGTTGAACTAACATTGCACGGGTGGCGCACAGTGTATATATATATAGCAAGGTGGGTGGGTCTAGTCTACAACACTGGGTCCTTGGTCTATGTTTAGGATACTGGCCGCCCGGAGAGTTCGCGTTAACGTCTCGGCAAAGACAGACCTATAATCAAAGATTCCCGGCTAGCCTGTAGCTGTTTGTTAGCGTGCCCAGCACCGTAAAAACACCGTCATTATTCTTTATTTAGACAGAAGCAGCACACAGGGCTCTGTAAAACAGGGCTCTGTAAAACAGGGCTCTGTAAAACAGGGCTCTGTAGGACAGACAAGAAGCCACCCAGAAAACAAAACTACGGATTATGAGCGCTGTGTCAGTAGAGCTGAATTTGTAAAGTGTATATCGGATTAACCTTTGAAGAAAAGACATGCTTGTGAAGTTATTTACACGACCAGGGCCCGATATTACGAAACTTTTTCTGAGTACGACTTCATACCCAACTCAGAATGTTGTTCATAAAACGTCATGTGACGTCGTAACCCTAGACTCACAGCATACTCAGGTTATTACGTCACATGACGTTTTATGAACAACATTCTGAGTTGAGTATGAAATCATTCTCAGAAAGTTTCGTAATCTCGGGGCCTGTAATCTTAAATAATAATTAATTGATGAGAATAATAGTTATGTGAACAGTGTAAGACAGACAAACACATGCACATTATAGTATTATTTGATTTAAGTCGTTAGCAATGCATCCATGCATAACTTCCAATGTTCATGTTGGAATATAAATCATAGTATTGCACCTCGAATCTATTGGTCACACGGATCACTACGATAGCGCTATGCTCACAAGTATTACATGAAAGAATGTCATGCCCAGGCGCCCGCCGTGCATACCTGTCCACTGTTAACACACACTCATACATACTTTCTATTGATACCTTCTGGACTTGGTGCATCTAGCAGTTGAAGACAAGCCAGGGCGGAGGTTTATGCCGATGTCTCTTCACCGCCTTTTAACCCCCGCTGACATTTCACTTAGAAGAAACAGACTGAAATATGTGATACACAAAGCTCGTACACGTAACTCAAATGTTTACGGATAAATTTTAAACGCATCGCCGCGTTATCCATCGTCCTTTTGTTGGTCAGCTTTTCATAGCTATTTTATTGCCAACGTATATGTAGTTTTGCAAATGTCATCCTTCTATAATCCCTTTTATCTTTAAACTACCTGTCTATCAACTTTATCATGTTTAAACCTCACTAATGTGTTATTTATTCATAACTCCAGTAAATGGTAAAGATAACAAAATTAAATGTAAATAGAAAGTATGATTGTCACTTTTTTATCATCGTTTTGGAACTTTATATTTTGAAGATGACGAAGTAAAATGTAAACATTAATGTTATTGCTACTTAAGAAAAACTAAAAATCATAAACCTAATTTCTACAATGTATATTGAACTTAAGAGTCTGTAGTTACGCTGTATCTGTGTCCTATATATCCCACGCTCGTATACTGTATCTGTTGGGATGCTGGCAGGCATACGTCAAATGACGCCAACTTCACAAATCTTGTGGCAAGAGGGAACCACCACTAACAAAACTTCTGAACTATTTGTCTGGTTCCAATCTCCTTCGTATGCCATCTTTATCCATTGCTCATGTGCTACAGTTTATGATCAGACCCTTGTCACTCATAACCACACGCTAAATCCATTCCGTATAATTCATTAAAACCATATAGCGATCAGGAATGTAACCTGTTCATAAGCCAACACATAAATGGCCAATGCACATCACGCATTTAAGTTTATATCACTGCGCGTAACACTCGTGCAATTTATTATGCCTTATTGTATAGTTAGTTCTATGCAAGCACAACACTGAAAATGTAATCTAGCTTAGGTAAACATGGCATACATGTGATGCATGCTGTACTTCTAATAATGCTATTGCAAATAGCCGTCAAGGCTGCCAAGCATAGCATTGCTGCAGTTTACTAATTCATGCACACGCATTAAGGCAGTTTTATCTACGAAAATAACTTCGAAATAGTAGAGAGAGAGAGAGTACTAGTATATGTTACAATGTGTCTTTACCTCTCTATGAGAAGACTGTAAATTGATACTATGCTCAGTACTTTCAAAGTCCTATCACTTTCACGTAGCAATAACCTTAGTAGAAAACAAAGCATACGCACTGCATTGCTGTATTTTATTGGCAGGTAACTTGTAAACTTTGCGCGGTTTGATGCCCGACGTATAGACAGACCCGTACAAAAGACGTACAAACCCTGTCAGTCAAGACTACAGTACGAATGTGAGCAATGTTCTACCGCGAACAGAGATAGATATATATGTATATATGAGCGCTGAGACATGGACGATTAGCAATCCTATAGTAAGCCTTTGAAACGGGAGGACTGTCCCCCGTATATTCTATGGACAGGTTTTATGACAGCCTTTCTCTTGTCGTGGAAATAAAAGCAAGCATTCCCTGCCACGCCGAGTTATTATACAGGCGACGTGTCTATTCGATGTTGGCATTTCAATAAGTAGTAATATGTAAGACTTTCTCCCTCCCTAAATCGCTGTCTATTCTCAAGGTATGTGAGTATAACCTGCGCTAGACAGGTGCTGAAAGAGCCTTTTTTTTACTAGTATCCAATGACGTGTCAGTCCTACGTATATATGCACACACCACATCTGTGTCTTAGCTTCCCGGTATTTGCGTTAGGCAACATGAACTTTCTACGAAATTTAACATAATAATTATCGTGGATGGAAAGATTGCATGTGGTTGGTTAATTTATGTTTGATATTATTCCACAGTTTACCTTAACCAAGAACTTTCAATATATGCGCAGTATACATTGATCTTGGACCAAGTCGGTTTGTTGTGAATTAATAGATTGCATTACTATTTACGACGACGGTGACCGTCTTTGTACTTGTCAGTAGTTGTCAGTGTTTGTCAGGTTACACAATGTCTCAGTGTTTCTGATATCGCGGTGTGTTCTACCGATTCAAGAAATCATGATGACAAGGCGTAATGTTGTTTATTACGTTATACTGTTCCGCGTAGTAGTGCACTGGTACAAGATAACTAAGCATGCACGTGTATGTAGATCGGACTGGCATCGGTGTTCACACATTTGGTGAGAATCGCCACCGGCTTCTTGACGAGCTTATTTTGAGAAGTGCAAATGTAGGTCCCCCGTATCGCTGTTGGCGAGAGGGAACTTTGTTCTCCGTCACAAGCCCCAGTAATACGTCTGTGATAAGAACTGAGGACTAGAATGAAGTTGGTATAAGTTGTGTTGACACACTCCCCTGTAGAGCGACGTATTCATTCACATATCCCCAACACGCATGTACGCCTTCTTCAGAAGGGGAACAAGCCTAAAAGTTTACGAGCGTTCGGTTAAACACACTGTCCTCGGCGGTTCAAACCCCGCTCACTATCTTACCCCTGTGATTGTTAATCCGGGAAAGAAATGGGCCAATTTATTTTACATACTAATACAGTTTCATATTTCGTATGAAAATACATTCACTTCGGTTAATCCACGGCAAACACAGCTCAAATAGCACTGTTCATAATGGCCTAGCTTTTCACATGAAGTTTCAATGTGTGCCAGAAAGGTATTGCGACGCTTATGTGCTTTTATGCTGTAGGAATGCGTCCTCGTATACCACACAGAGTAAGTCTGCACAGTGTGATGACGTGTGGATATTAGACAGCATGCATTGCCTTCGCATGTGTTTGTATGTGGAAGGAGTCGGGACCTATGGTGAAAGCAGACACCATGAAAACACCGCGTGTTGCAAGTGCTAGTCCCAGACTGATACAAACCCTGCTATGTTCGCTAATTTCGTATAAAGGGATTGCGCTTTATTCATACTCTCAGCAAGGATACACTTACCGCGAGTAAGCTGGATTGTTTGGCCAGCATGTGCTTCTTGTGGTGATTTGCGCCCCTTGTTTGGATATATTTCTATCGGATTATAACAATGTTCCCGTTCCCCTGTTCAGCTGCTTCATGCGTGCCTCGGTGCATTGGGAAGGCATTTCGCGATTTAGAACGCAGCTGGACTCGGAGTGTCTCCTAACCCAAGCCTAACATTCAATTTGTTTTCCTGTTCAGCTCGAGAGGTTTGCCTCGGCTTGGGGGCCAGTATACCTTCTTTTCTCGGCCCGCACTTCTAGACCGACTGTTTTGATTAAACACACTGAAATGGAAATTAGGCAACTAAACAATGGCTCCGTTTATGTTATTCTTGCTTGAAGTTTTAATATATCGTCTAGATCTACGTACTCAATGCATTACCGAGTAGGGGTATCAATGCAGTTCTTTCTAAACTAATTGCATCCCATGACATGAAACGCCTTTAAACATGGTAATGTAAATATTATTTCCATCCATTAACCAAGAACACGCTACGAAAACAACCGCAGATATATCAAATACATACTTAAGAATATATAAATGTTAAGACCGTGATACCCATTGACTATTCTGATATTTGAATTAACTCGCCCGCAAACATATTGCAATTAAAGGTACTGGTATTAATGTGAATGCGACCGTCCAGGCATAATATATGTCCACATAAGCTGTTACATCTATTCAATACAATCGGATATTAAGGTTTAAAATACATAATTGCAATGCTACAAATATAATGCACAATAATGACATATGGGGGTATTTGCTTAGCAGTCCGGTCAATGGAAATCCGCGACCCTACCAGCGCGCTGGTAAATGAAGAGACTCGGATATCTCTTTGCTTCCATGTAAGCAAATCCTATTCTCCGCTTAGTTCCACAATGCGTGGCACCTCACACCAATTACCACCCTGCCACCCTGCCACCCTGCCACCCTGCCGCTCCCAGAGCAATAACTTCCATTGAAACCTAGAGTCCCCCGTACAGTCTAATACTACATGTTGATTATAGAAATAATGCCGACCATCTCGTACTAATATTGAAATGTGTGCAAATAAGAGGTTAAATAAAGATCGTCTACACCGTGTTGGTTTTGTTAGTGGTCAGTCAAACGTATACACCTATAGCTGGACAAGACACGTGTATAGGATGAGTTATATAGAACACAGCGAGCGTAGCCGTGAGAAGACACGTTACAATAAGTATCGTGACTGTTGTCTACTTGCTATTGACGAAAAATAACTAAAGTTTCCAGAACTATGGTGTCGCTATGTTCACTTGAATGCTATTGTTGTTTTTAAATTTGGTATGTTTTACAAGTTACATTTATATGAACGTTTCTATTTTATTTTATTTTTTATTTTGGAGGTGATAGTTGGGGATGGGATAAGTGGTGTGCTGATGTACAGTTAAGCCCATCGACATACTAGTGTAGCCTGTGGTGAGATATATGATGAGCCTACTGGTTTCGCCCAGAGGTGTTACCTTTGTTACTGTCGGTAGAGCGTTCGACTCGGGTTCGAATCCCAATGTATCGTTTCTCGAAGCTCTCATAACCACTATGAGACCACGGCGCTCTCGTAAGTGCACGATCGCTATGTATAACAGACTGCTACGAGCGTCATTATGGTCTTGTAGTAGAAACGGGACCTTCGAGAAGCGATGCTCTGGATCGGTACTAACTGTGACACTAGGGTAGTGCTCCTTTCTAGCTGTTTTGTCTGTACTTTCTGTCCGACGCATGCGCAGTTACACTGTGTGGTGTTTATCCTTGGTAACTGCGTATGCGTCGGACAAAGAAAATACAGACAGAACAGCTAGAAAGGAGCAGTCCTGTATGCATCTATAGCAATGGTGTCTATTTCTGCTTTACATACTAATATAATTATAGTGATATGCTAATTTATAATTAAATGTTACTTTATTAAAATGCATCCTAGTTGGCATGTCTATGTTTATACTCCCCCTTGACTTATTCTGTTCTATTTCTGTTCCAGCACACCGAGACTTCACTATGCCTGTTTGAACAGGTCCCCACCTTCGACAACTACACAGAACTGAAGTCCGTTGCCAACCCTCGCTGGTATATCGGCTTCAACAAGAAGGGCCGCAGATTAAAAGGTTACGCCAATCGCATAGCGAGAAAGAAATCGTGTTTTAAGTTTGTGGTGATGAAAGTGAACAGACGCAGAAACCAGCATCATCGCTGGTCGCCTTTAAGACATGCAGACCATGCCACGTTGTCTGATATTCTGAAAGGAGAAAGTTGATATTATCCGCAATAATGTTTTAGTTTTCGAGGAAAATCAACGTTCCCGGATTCCCGCGTGGACTGCGCATTTCCGGAAGTGCAAATGATAGCTCACAAAATGCGGGTCGTTTGCTTGTGAGAGTGGGTGCCGACATTGGTTTTCTTGGAGGGCAGTGATAGTCCACCAGGCTAGCGGAGGAATATAGTGCAATTTCGTCCAAGGCTAAACCTTCCGTCTTCGTGGAACCACAGCAAGCAACCACAAGCGTCCATGGCATCGTAACCTAGCAACCGTGACATCATCAGCATCAGATGCATATGGTCTAGCCAATCGCTGCATGGCATGCATGCAGGACCAGACCAAACTGGCGAGTCACCCATTACCTCAGCAGTCACGTGATGCCAGTCGCCATCTTTCACTGTGACGTCATCAGGGATATTTCTTTCGTGAGTGTCGATGCAACGCTGGATGATTTCGACCACAGGAACACACACACTCGGGTAACCAACCACACACCTAGTGACTAGACTACGAGTCCGTGTGAGACTTCAATGGAGGGTCAGCGACCACCTTGATATGTAGATATATACCAGATACCCAGACTACTGACATCACTGTATAGGTCACGTAATATAGACATGGAGTATATCACCTACTCGACATAAAAAAATCATTTTCCCCATCTGAACACTTCTGAAGGATCAGGTCATGGACGCCTACACGACATAAAATGGTGCAGGATTAAGGCTTGAACGTGGGAAAATATGCCCAGAGAACGACCACATACCGTGGTGCCAAAGCCGACCTGATCCAGTCCAAGGCCGACCGGAGACCTGTGTAGGGTCAGACTACGAAACTGACTGTGCTATATGGCATTTGATTCCATGTGTAATGCAGTGCTATGAGATGAGTATTATCCCGTGTACATGTAGCTCACTACAGTCAGCTGAAGCGAACCACATTGATCAACGGCGAGCTAAGACTGTATATCGTGAGATTATGAAAGCTTCACCCTCATGTCCTCATTAATTGTCATCATTTATTTTGCATTTGTGTCATAAACCATTTCACAAAGCTGATGTAATCTTGAGATCTTGTGGATCTGATCAAACAATCTGATTTGCTTATCCTTCCCCAAGTTTGTACAATTTCCATGAAAGCAATATTGAAGTGATGCTCTGCAGGAACTTGGCTTACATCAGATCTGTTGAAATAGTCTGTGTATATCTTCTCAGAGTCGGTCCCCCGAAAATAACCTCACCTCCCTTCAGGCCAGTACCTCGTTACCCATTCCCCCTTTCCCCTTCCCCTTCCTCTTCTTTCTTGTTTGCTCTTTGCCCCTTGGTAAATGCTACCACAGGGTTGAATGGTGCTATTTTTTGTTACAATGTTCACAGTATCCTTCTATGTTTTGTTCGTTACAACCCCGAGCTCTTTACCTAGAGTCGAGTAAGATGGGAGTGTAATGGGTGGGATGTCTTCAAGCATTATCAACGGTTACATGGCTGTTTCGTTTAATGGCATCTACTTTATATAGCGTCTGTAACTACCCCTCCATAGCTATTACTAAAACATGTTAAAAATAGTGCGTGATAACGTAATACAAAGAATATTCGGGCATTATTGTAGTATTTATTATGTATATTTAAAGATAGGACAATCTATGACGGCATCCATTGCCGAACACCTTCTATCGTTGAAATAATCAGCATTCCTTGGTATTGGCCAGAAATGGTACTTGCAAGACGACAAATAAAGCACAATGGCATTCTTTTACACACACAACAGAAATGATCGCAATGTCCAAATTGGAAACGTGCTTGCCGCGGAGGTCAAAGGGCGACCAGATGTGGACATTGAAGATCCGGTAATGGTCACCTCTGCTGGTAATCCATGTCTTTTCTCTCGGTCTGAGGAGACAACGTGGTCATCCTAATCATTGCTGAGACTAACTTGATATGTTGGTAAATACGATCAGTGAGCCACACACCCAACTGTCTCTGCCCATGTGTACCAGAACCCGTTCTGACGCCTCGCCAGCTGCCAGGTTAAACACCCTCTCCATCGTGCTAATGCCACGTCAAACAAGCGTCCGGTCAGCCAGAGCCGGTTGCGCAATTCAGTGATTGGACCCACGATTTGATATCCCTATACTCTCCAATTCCGATTAACAATGGTTTTATAACCGTAGACATTCCAGAATTGGAACGAATACAAGATAACGCTATCAAGCATATTGACGTCCCACCAACACCACAACCACCCTACCCTATGTTCTGTCTCTCCCTTCCTTCCCCCTCTCACACATGAACCATAGAATCCACCCACACGCATAATTTGTCTTGTCTAGGGCATAATTCGGGTTAACAATTGATACCAATTCGAATCAAGCAACGCCATGACGAGTAGATATCCAATACAGTATCATGATCGTAGAGGAGATGTTATGTCTTCATTGGAAATAACGACAGTATACAGTCCAGGGGGGCCTATTCTCGAAGGGTTATTACGATTACACGAGGATCTTAACGATTCTTATGGCTAGGAACTGTGTTTAGGCTAAACAAGTTCGTAAGAACGTTTCGAGAACAGGACCCCCAGGTATAGCTAGTATGTCCTAACTTTTAAAGGCAAATCTTTCAAACGTTCCACCTCAAAATACGTCCTCCTTGGACGCTGTATATGAAGCACCGAGGGACCGGCAAGTAATAATAATAGTGTGTAATCGCCTTTCACATCTGTCAGTTGTACAATTTCTTCATTTTGCATCTGATCTCGTATGCAAATTTCCCTGTACATACTGAGTGTATCATATTGTTGTATAAGCCAAAGATATATTTATTTAAAGAGATGATGTAAATACTACAAGCTCTGTCACGTGTTATTTATGCACTTAGTGCGATAGCTACATCAGCAAAATAACAATAAAACCCTTAAACATATGTATACTGATATTTTAGCGTTTTTATTCTACCTCTGCACATAGTTGTCGACATGGATTCTGAAGGAAGGATACTATCTACGAAGAGTCAGTCACCAGAATTCCTCATGTCCAGACAACGTGAATCTGTTTAGTTGATAGTATAGGCTTTGTACATGTCTTGGTATAAGCCATTCCGCAATGCCATGCAAGCATATTGGAATGACCAGCGTTTAATTATATTAAGAAACAACACATTTACCAGGGAACGAGGACATAATACACTGTTTCTATTTCCGCAGTTATCTTACACATATATTTGATTTATGAATCTGCAGAAATATCAAAGTGCATGTTTACCGTAAACATCTGGATATCGGATTATTTCTAGCTATATCGGAATTATTGTCAGAGATAATCGTGTTATTCTAACAGATCATGGAGACCAAACATATTAATTGCTAGTATCCACATACATGCACATACACGCACACACACACACACACATATATACGCACGCACACACATACGTACACACACATATACGCACACATACACACAAATATATACACACACGCGTTTAGAGAGAACGAGTATGATAGTGTGTGTGTGTGTGCGTGCGTGCACGTGTGTGTGTGTGAGGAGGGAAACTAGAGAGAGAGAAATGATAGAGAGAAGAGCGATATATATATATATATATTGAGAATGTTAATGAGGAAATAAAAGATATACAATAATATTATTGATATGCTCGCTTATAGACATTGACCTCGCATTACTAAATCGATCACTACCGCACAGACAACTGTTACATAGGTGATAACGAACAATTCACCGGGTAGAAACACGTACTATTTTATATATGCAGAGTAGAACATTCAACTCTAATCGTAACCAACTGCATGCATAATACAGTCCATTGCTGGCACAAATTAGCCAGTTAAAGAGGCATTAGTTTAGTTATGTATGTCATGAATGTGTTTGCTGTAGAGTAGAGCAGCTATGGTCTACCTGGAACCACATCAAGCAGGCCTTGCCTCGAAGGGCCTAGTCCTTTCTAGCTGTAATGTCTGTACATTCTGTCCGACGCATGCGCAGTTACCAAGGATCAACACCGCACAGTGTAAACTGCGTATGCATCGTATAGAAATCACAGACATTACAGCTAGAAAGGAGCAGGCCTGAACAGACATGTCCGCGATTTATTGAAACAAATTTGAGTTTGAGAATCTGATATTTCTTCAAGTGAGTGAGTGCTGTAACCGGAGTAAACAATCAAACCCAGATGAACTGGACCTCCAGGCTATTATGACTACACAGCATAACCTTATGTGTAGTCATAATAGCCTGGGGTTCGAGGATGGGGCCTGATGTGCTACAAGCTTAAGAATTCGAACACATAGTTGAACTGGGATGTATACTAGTGAAACTATACGAATACAACGGAGACGTAGTTTTCATGTACTCTACCAATATAATTGAAACCATACGAACTCATGCTCAGAAATGTGGACATACTTATATGCAGTTGAGCATTAAAGTCTGTACAAAATACACTATAATTACGGAGCGAAAATTGAGATATGAATTTAATTACATCGATGTACAACGAATGCGCGTGATCATGATGAACTATGGAATGCATTTCATACACTAAATATTCATGATTGCATATAAAGTATTTAAAAACACCTAATTCTAATAAAATAAATAAGCACTAAGCACATTCAACTGGAATGGATATGCCATAGTATGTCAATGAAAATAGAGTAATTATGTATTTTCTTATGTGATATGAAATGCACATGTTACATATACATGTAATCTACGCGTGGTGGTTAAAGGACAAGGTATAGTACTGTAATCATCCTCGAAAACACAGGTCATTATGACTACACTAACCGACGGAGGTTAGTGTAGTCATAATGGCTTGGGTTTTCGAGGATGTACTGTAATCGACTTGTCGGCAATGCCATAGCGACATACATTTCATACGGAGTGTGTTAATACAAACCCCACAGACAACGACAGTGTTGTTAATGCCATCTACCCCGTGTTGTCTCGTCCGTATAGTGCATACATCACGTGTGAATGTGTGACGTAGTGGCCTTGTTAAAGGGGACATCACTACAGTAAATACATAAAGAATGTGTCCTTTTGTGCAGACGATGTCAGGAAAGACGAGGCCTAGGTATCACAGAACAGGAAGCGGGAGGTTAGTGTTACGTATCACGAACCTCAAGACAGTGCACATCCGTCGGGGGTTCTGCTACGGCCCCTTTAAAATCTAAAAAGAAAGTAAATTACAATATGATAATGTTTATCTGCAGACCGCTGGGTATTGTCCTGAGTTGGGTATCATGTGACTGATACAACCGGGGAATTCGCATACCCTTCAGTATCCATACACAGGATACACAGGGGGATTTGAAAAGCCATACAGATAATTGTATAAACGACGAGTATTACGTTCACTCGAGATAATTAGTATCCAACGCGAGGTCGGCTATGCTTGACACACTAGAGAACACTTGTTTATTCTGGGTTAACGACCTATATTAATATGATGTATTAATTTCTATTTACGCGGTAGAATATAGTTCGCTGTTGAATACAATTAAAATTGGGTTTTAATAAACGGATACGCTGACGAACATACTGGAATGTGTAATATTTCGTATGTTAAGCAATGTTCTGGAGGGAAGGAAGCATGCGTTAACTTATACTGTGATTAGCAGGCTAAGCATATTATACTATATATTGAAGATGAAGCATGCTTTTTCGTTGGGTGGCATGTCTTACACCCATGCGAGACATTTATTAATCGATTAACACTTGATTTCGGGTAGCCTCGCCGATGATGGTCACTACAAGACCAGTTCCAAAGTGTAGACGTAGTGCGTTCATGTTAACGAAGCAATATCGTACGTGGAGCTATATTAGAGAGGTTTCGCAACACTACGGTTACCATTACGGATACGGTTAGGTCATCAGAGTGTGCGTAGTAGGTGATGTCTGAGACTCGACCGATGTGTAGTTTCCAGTTTTTGACCGTCCGAGGGGACCCCGATGGCCAGAAACTGGAAACAACACGCCGGGCTAGGCTCTGACGTTACATAATACGCACACACTGATGGTCTAACCGAACCGTATCCGTAATGGTAACCGTACTATAGAACTTTACGCATTACTGGTACACATCTGGATATATATTTCTCGAAGCTCTCATATCTACTACGAGACCAGGCATAAGCACTCTCGTAAGCAATCTCTTATACATGGCGATCGGGGAAAATTGGTCTCATCGTGGATATGAGAGCTTCGATAAACGATACTGTAGTTGTGCACATGCAGATCAAACGGTTGAAAACCAATGTCGTAATTAATTTATTACATGACTACTTTCTAAAACAAAAGTATGTACGTGTGGGCATGTGCACATCAATGAAACAGTAGTCAGTGTGTACTTGTGTATTCGTGTGAATGCGCGTATGTGTGTACACGTGTCTTTATATGTGTGCCTGCGAGTGAGCGAGTGTGAGTATGTGTATGTGAATGAACACAGATTCATTGTATGAGTTGATCGAATCTTTGATAAATACGATTCATAAAGTGAATTCAGATTACTGGTTGCTATGTCTGGCTATACTAGTGCTTTATTTCTCATGTCCACTGTATTTGAAGTTGATAAAGCATAACTTACAATTATGTTTCTGTGTCCACAACTATCGAAGCCAATTCTGTTAGTAATCTCACAGCTTATGATGGTTGTAATATCAGTTACTGTTATTGGTAATCTCACACTGATTGATGTTAGTAACCTTGCATCTCACGTTGTTACTAATCTCATAGTTATCGCAATTTACCAGTTATTGGTGTTACAAATCTTAAAGCCAGATCAGCACATTCTATGTGAACATTTAATTAAGAAATATCTTACCCACCTGCTTTGAGATCGTTATGATAGTACCATTGACTTGCCATCAACGACGCCCTTGATTTGAAGAACCCATGCAATAGCTAATATATGCTCAGTAGATAATGACAATACAATTATTTATATATATTAACGTATTTCTTCCGATGATTAAGCAGCATCAACCCAATTCCAGAAACGAGATTATACCCAAATACACTTGTCAGCGAGGCCTGTGTATCGCATTCTTATAAGACATCATGCTAGTTTAGATCCGTTCAAAGAGAACAGGTTGGTTCTCCTACGTGTACCTATCGCCATTGTAACTCGGTATGACCCCCCAGATTCTTCAGACAGGACCGGGGGACTAGGAAGCAATGACCCGATACATTTCCAGACCTTTTACAAGCTTTTGCGAGCGCATTCATGGTAAATATATTGAATGCATTAAGTGGAAATCGTTCCTTTTAGGAAGTACTCATTGAAGGTAGGAAATGGGAACAATTTCCTGATCATGATATTTGTGTATGAAAATTCCTTGTTATTTGTCATAGTGTATTGAAGATTTGTTGACCATGCTTCAAACGAAGGTATGGTCCTGATATCAATATAATAATATATGAATTGGACGCTTAATTAAACACACATATATCTAATAAGCTTCCATAGGTATCTGGTTTAGTGTATTACCTTTCGGCATACAGTGAATAGGCGAACTATTAGATGCACTAAGTACTCCGAATAAGTAAAACTAACAGTACAGTTTTGTCAGGTCAGCAATCAGAATTGTCCAAGCAGTTCGACATTAGGGGTATCGTTTTGTTGATGTATTTGTTTCAATTTATCCTAAAGTATTGTATTGAAATGGTAATTGGATAGTGTAGCCTACAATTAATGCATTGCTTATTGAACGAAACTTAGCCTCTACATACATACGATAGAACTCAAACCTACGTCAGCAGATCAGAATATATATTATTATTTGTATGATGACCATACATCTAGCATTAACCCAAATCTTAATTTCTTTAAATATTGTTCAAGAAACACTACTTTCTTGCAATTATGTTATTTTGTAGTATTATTATTAGTAGTATTAGTAGTAGTAGTATTGTTATTATTATTAGTAGTATTATTATTAATTAGTATTAGTATTATTATTAATGTGTATTATTATTAATTAGTAGTACTACTAATATTAATAACTGACGATACCGCGATGCTGGATTCCAAACATCATATAATATAGTACCCAGGTCATGATCTGCGCACGCTTCAGAGGTCAAAGGGCAAATACCATATTAACTAATGTGTATGCACAATACCACGTGCCATAGGCTATTGTAATAAATGTGTGTCTATGTGCCCGTGCTCACTGTTCAATTACATACATAGCCGTAAATTGTCAAATGACCATATCAATTAGTAACGTATCCGGGACAAGTTTTATGATCTCGTATCAATTCTCATGTTTGCCAATCCACCTACATAGATTTATGGTTCTGCTTTGAGGGCCCCGCCTCAGATATATCATCCTAAATAAAATATATCGATCAGCCTTTATTATAGGCAGTGAACATTCAATGTATCTATCAAGATTTGGTGTGTTAGTAGTTAGTAAAATGTGAATATTAAAATCATACATCAGGTATCAGATTTATTAATGCTGAATTGCATTTTCTAAACTGCTATTATATATATATACTTATTATCATGTATCTCCTCTCGTTCTCCTCTTCTCCGTTATATGTTATATGTATATATATATATATATATCGTTATCTCTCTCTCTCTCTCTCTCTCTCTCT
>JAUTBV010054435.1:0-39353 GCA_032361325.1 Lepetodrilus fucensis
AATACACTTGAGTTATTATTTATAAATAATCCTATTGAATTTTCAAATACTTTATTTTTTATTCACTCAATAATAGCAAGTTTAAAATGGATGGCACTACCTATAATAGTAACTTTTATCATAAAATTAAGCCTACAAGACAATGCAAATGTTAACAAATCCGTAGAAATAACTAAAGATTTAACTCCAAAATAGTTTACAAAAAAGCTTAAACAAAGTTGTTTAAATTAAAAATATGACGATGTGCAATATTTTACAAATCATCATTTTTGTCGATTTACCACTTAATTTCATAGCAAAACAGATACTATGGATATTATGTAACTGATTAAAAGATAGTAACTACAATTATGAAACTTTAAGGTAAATGGTATATAATGGGTATTAATAAATAGTTATATATCTAAATCAAGTCCAGACAGACTAAGTTAGTTATTTGTTAAATTTTTGTACAATAAGTCAAAACAATAAAGGAGCTTTGTTATGAAAAAAATATTCATATTAGTTTTAGGTTTAACCTTATTTTTTACTGGGTGTGAGTTTACATCATCAGATAAGCAGGAAAGTGTACCAGAAAAAAAATCTCTTTATGAAAAAGTTTTAAAAAATAAAAAAATTCGTGTTGGGTATATTGCTTATCCTCCCAATTTTATCAAAAACCCAGATGGAACATATGGTGGTATTTTTTATGAAGCTATGGAGGAAATAGGGAAAAAACTAGGTTTAGAAATTGATTATACAGAAGAAGTAACTTGGGGTGGAATGATAGAAGCAATCAAAACTAAAAGAATTGATATGGTTGTTACTGGAATATGGCCAACAAGTGCAAGGGGTAAACATGTTGATTTTGCCAATCCTCTATTTTTTAGTGTGGTAAAAGCATATACTCAAATTGATAATAATAAATTTGATGGTAACTTAAAAACATTAAATAATAAGAATGTAAAAATTTCAACTATTGATGGTGAAATGACCTCAATTATTGCAAATATGGATTTTCCAGATGCTCAAAAAGTTCCAGTAGCTCAAATGCTTGGTGTTGCTCAAACTCTACTTGATGTACAAACAAAAAAGACAGATGTTACTTTTGTTGAACCTGCAATTGCCTTGGAGTTTGATGTAAAAAATCCAAATTCTATTAAAGAAATAGCAAATATAAAACCACTAAGAGTATTTCCAAATGCTATGATGTTGCCTAAGGATGAAGAAGAGTTTAAAACAATGTTAAATGTTGCTATTAACGAACTTATAAACAATGGGTATATTGATAGATATATTGATAAATATGAAAAGTATCCAAATTCATTTTATAGAGTTCAAGTTCCTTATCGTATAAAGTAGTGATGTATATATGTTAAGTAATATGATAGATATAATTATAAAATATCAAGGTGCTTTTATTGATGGTCTGTATGTTACTTTACAATTGTGTTTGATTATTTGGTTTTTTGGTTTAGCTATAGGGATTTTTTTAGGAGTCATTGCTACTAATTATCCAAAAAGTATAGGAGTACCTACCAAAATATTTTCATTCTTTTTATCAGGTATCCCTATATTGGTCTTCTTGTTTTGGCTACATTATCCTGCTCAATCTATATTAAATATCGTTATTAACCCTTTTTATACAGCTGCTTTTGCAATTACATTGTTTAATATTGTAGCTGTTTCTGATGTTATTAAAGAAGGTATTGCTAATTTACCAAAACAATTTGTAGAAGTTGCTAGGCTATGTAATATTAATCAAAAAAAACAATTTCTAGGAATAAAATTACCTTTGATTTTCAGACATGTTTTACCTTCTCTACTTGTTATCCAAGTAAACATGTTACACATGACACTTTTTGCAAGTCTTATATCCGTAGAGGAAATTTTTAGAGTATCTCAAAGAATAAACTCATTGGAATATCAGCCCATTGAAATATATACTGCTTTGGGGTTATTCTTTTTATTAGTTTCATTACCCATCAACGGTTTAGCCATATATTTAAAATATAAATTTAATAGAAATCTTTCGGAGAAATAATCAATGTTTATAGCAAAAAATATTTCTAAATCAATAAATAATAATAAAATTTTAGATGATATAAGTTTAGAACTAAAACAAGGCGAAATCACTATTTTATTTGGTTCTAGTGGCTGTGGAAAAACCACCTTATGTAGAAACTTAACACTTTTAGATCATCCAGATGTGGGTAGTATAGAGATTGATAATAAACAATATTTATTTCCAAATAGCCAAAAAGACCTATATATACCTAATAAAGTAAATATGGTATTTCAGCAATTATTTCTTTGGCCTCATCTTACAAATGAAGCCAATATAAAATTGGCTGTTAAAAAATTTACTAAAGAAAAAAAAGAAAAATTTGATTATTTGATAAAATTGTTAAATATTGAAAATATATTAGGTCAATACCCAAACGAATCATCTGTTGGACAAAAACAAAGGGTAGCAATCGCTAGAGTATTAATACTAGAACCAAAATTTATTTTTCTTGATGAAATAACAAGTGCATTGGATATTGTTCAGACAAAGAATATTGTGAAGCTTTTAAAACAACTAAAAAAAGAAGGAATTGGAATGTTGATTATTACACATGATTTACACTTTATAAAGCAAGTAGCTGACAACATTATATTTATGGATAATGGAAAAATAGTTGAATCAGGAAGTAAAGAAATTTTTCAAAATCCTAAAAGTGAATTATTGAAAGAATTCTTATGCATATAAAATATATCTCAAGAGGATTAACTACATCAATGAATGCCGTTTTATTTGCTTTTACTTTCTCAACATTATCTGATACAAATGTGCTTTATAGTGTACAAGTATTTGTTCAAAATAATTTACTTTACTTTTGGTTATTTTTTATATTAATCGCTATTATTATTGAATATATAATACTCTTTTTAGAAAATAGAAAACTAACGAAATCTGATGCACAAGATAAAAATAAGTTAGAAGAAGAAAATGCAGAGCTAAAGAAAAAACTTGAAAAGTATAATAAACCTACATCTATTGATTACAAACGTTTTGAAGAAATCAAAGCAAAAGGTAAAATTGAATATGGATATATAGATTATGCACCATATTTTTCCTATCATGAAGGTCAAAAAGCTGGAATAGGTTATGCAATACTTCTAGAAGCTGTAAAACCATTGGAAATAAATTTAATTGAAAAAGATGGAGAGGAAGCTAGTTGGGATACTATTTTAAGTAAATTAGAAGATGGAATTTATAATGTAGTAGCAATACCATTGTACGAAACTCGTACTAGATTATATGACTATAATGTAACCTATTGTATTCCATTATTTTATAGTCAAATTGGTTTATATGTACATGAAGATGACTTTGAAAATATCTTCTCGGGAAAAAAAATTACATATAGTGTTTTTAAGAAGAATACTAATAAATGGTCGTCCCCATATATAAAGAAAGAAGTTTCAGAAGTTATAGCAGAAAAACTAAAATTTCGTTCTTCTGCAAAGGATGCGGTAGTAGAAAGTACAAATGCTGGAAGTTTCGAAAAGCTTATTACAAAAGTAAATGATAGAAATACAGGTTATAATATTGTAGCTATGGAAATTTTTAAAGCAAAAGCATACATGCGAAACACTAAGTATAAATTGATAAATATACTAAAAGATAAACAAATTACATATCCTGTATCATTTGTAGTTAGAAAAGAAGATACTGCTTTAAGGAATCTTTTAAATTTGAGGATAATAGCACTTTATAATAAAACAAAAGCTACTAGAGATATAGATGGTAAAATAAAAAAAGGTGAAGAAAAAAACTTGTTAGATATTATTGAAGATGAAATTGTTAAATTTGGTTTTGAAAAAGATGATGCTAAAGATATATTTATTCATGATTATGACTTTAGTACATTGGAGTAAATTTGAATTTAGAAAAAGAATACAGTTTTGTCTGTAATGTTTATGAAAATTATATAGACTTTGAAAAAATTTTAGGTGATGAAATAAATAACTTTCAAACTAGTAAAAAAGCATTGAATATTTTGGAACTTGGTACTGGAACAGGAATAACAACAGATATTATTTTAAACAGTCAGAGAAAAATAAAAATAGTATCTATAGATTATGATGAAAATGCTATAAAATCAAATAGAGAAAGATTTATAAATAAAAATAATATTGATTTTATCTGTACTGATATATTAGACTATATCAAAAATACTAAAGAAACTTTTGATGTTGTTGTTTCAGCTTTTACCATTCATAACTTTAATCAAGATTATAGAGATAATTTTTATGAAAAAATATACTCAATAATGAATAAAAATTCACTCTTCCTAAATGCAGATAAATATTCACCTGATAATGATAATGTAAGAAATAAAGCTTTACAAAATATTATAGAAAAGTATTTTAATGTCTTCGCTAAAGAAGGAAAAATAGAATTGTTAAAATATTGGGTATTACATTATATTGATGAATCAAAAATGTTATCCATACTAAAAGCAAGGAAATAAAGATGACAAATTTTTATCATTTACATATTAATATTTTTAATATAGCAGATGCAACAATCCAAAAACTTGAAAGAATTGGCTATAAAAACGAGCCATTTCTATATATGGAGGGAGGATATGCACCGCCCATGCACTATGAATTTGAAAATGCAGACCATGACCTTATAAATGATTACTGGGAAAAAGGTTTAAAAGTTCTAGAACAAGACAATACATTTAAAGGATACATAGAATATGAAACTTTAGTTGATGACTATTCAACAAAATATAAAGAAGCCTACAAATTTAACAAACATATAGCATTTCCTATACCTAAGCTAAAAACTGTAGAAGTCCCTTTTGATACTTTTAAAAAATCTGACTTACATATTAAAAGAACAATAGATTTACCTTATGATGAACTAGATATTTTATTACTAGAACATGGATTTTACGAAGTAAAAACAACAAGGCATAGATTATATACTATTCAATCAGAAAGCTCAAAAGATATGCTAATCATATATGAAAGATTAAAAAACTATTTTGATAAAGTTGGTGGAGTTAAAGCATTGACACTTGAATTTGTTAATAGATTGGTTAGATTTCCTTATGATTTTAAAGTTGTAGATTTTTTACCTCAAAATTTTATGAAAGATTTGTAGTTAATTAAATTTACACCGTACATAACAAAACTTTGCATCAAACAGCTGTGCTGTCGATGAAGTCAACCGTTAGATATACAATTAAGATATTTTTAACTATAATTTACAATAATAAATATTCATCAGGAGAATAAAAAATGGCAACTATGACTAATCAAGAAAGAGCACAAAGTTATTACAACAGATTACTTACTACAAACGATATAATTACTGAATTATCAAATATTATTAGCGAAATAAATAAGTTTAGTTACAAGTACTAATAGTACCCCTATTTCAAAAACTCATAAGTTAAAAATAATTAATCAATTAAAAATTCTTATTGAGAATGGTGGCATTAGGCTTGATTCAATAACAGAAGTATCTTTAGAGAATAGAGGATTTGAAATAAATGCCTCTGATAACAGTAGTACTATGGACATTATAGGAATTTTAACAAGTGGTATAAAATAATCTTGGAAAATTTAGAATTTAAAGAAATAGTTATATGAAAGGATAAAAATGTACTCACCCGAAGCATTTAAAATTACAGATGAAAATATTATCGAAGAATTTATAGCAAAAAATCCATTTGCAATATTAACTTCAGAGAATAATGGAAAAATAGAAATCACTCACCTTCCAATCAATAGATTTAAAGATGGTAAATTATATGGACATTTAGCTAAAGCCAATATCCATTCAAATATTGATGAAACAAAAGAAGTTTGTTTTATATTTAATGGAGAACATGCTTACATATCTCCAACATATTATGAAACTACATTTAATGTTCCAACTTGGAATTATAGTGCTATTCATATTTATGGAAATATAAAATATATTGATGATAGCGAAAAGGTATGGCAACTACTAAATGAAACAACAGAGATTTATGAAGGTCAAAATGGTTGGAAGCTACCACAAGAAGAAAAATTTAAAGACTTAATAAAATTTATTAGATTCTTTGAAATAAATATTACAAATATTGAAGCTAAATTTAAATTTAGTCAGAATAAAACAAAAGAAGATATAGAAAAAGTAATTCAAAGTTTAAGAAATAATAGACAAATAGAAGTAGCAAACTTTATGGAACATATAACAAATCAAAGAAGAGAGAAATGAGTGTAAACTGTCGATAATATCGGGTTTTTAGCTATCATATTAAAAAACTTAAAATATAGAATTATTAAGCCGTGAAACCCATATCGTTTCTCACCTTAGCCGTCATACATCATAATTCAAAGATACCAAACGATAAAATATTATTATTAAATTTTAAGTATTTATTATAATTATTTTAAAATGATTTTAATTAAAAATATGACAATATGTAATATTTTATAAACTATCATTTTTGTCTATTTCGCTATGGTTTTTAAGTGTAAATTGACTATACTGATGGTTAATAAATTGTTAGATGAAAAATTTTATAGAAGTTTTAAATGTGACTATTTAATTAACACTAAATTATTGGAGGTCAAAATGACAAAACAAATTATAAAATTAGTTATTATTGGATTAATAGCAATCGGCTTTAATGGATGTACAGCACAATACAAAACATTAAAAATTGGACAAATTGATAGAGCAAAGAAAACGATAACTCTACCAAGTGTAGGAAATGCAATGTTTGAAATTAAATCAGAATTAATTCATAATGATTGGAAAATTAAAGTAGGCAATGCTGAATTAGAAGAAAAAGGTATTAATAATAAAAAAATAAATACAAACACTAAATTAATATTTGATACAGAATATAGATTATATATGACATCAACAATGAGTCCAAATACAAATCATGGTATCGTTATTTTCAACTTATCAATTGTAAATAATAAAACAAATGAAGAAGTAATAAATATGGTAGGAAACAGGGAAGATTATGTTAGATATGCTCCACAAGATATAGCAAAAAATTTAATTAAAGCTTTAAAAGAAATAGAAGAATAAGTACATAAATGGAAGATATAATTAAATACATTGCAAATTCTGCAATATTAATTGAGTATTAGGGGTCAGGTGATGAAACTAAGCTTTTAGTAAAAAAATGTTAAATATTCTCTAGTTCCCATCTTCCAGATGGGAATTAATACAAAACTAAATCAAGCAAATATTTAAACTCAACGAATAAGACAGGTATTAGGGGTCAGGTGATGAAACTAAACTTTTAGTAAAAAAATGTTAAATATTCTCTAGTTCCCATCTTCCAGACAAGAATTCATATAAAACTAAATCAATCAAATAGTTAAACTCAATGAATAAGACAAAAAATAACTTCATAAATAAAACTACCATACTCCAAAATACAAGCCTTAGCTTGTATTTTGTCTTTAATCCTCTTAAATCCTTACCCGCCCTCTGCCTATGACGAAGCCTTAAAAATATGTTTTAAAGCCGTATAAAAAATGGTATGTTTGAGCAAAGCGAGTTTGCCATTTTTAGGCTTTAAGACATATTTTTAAGGTTGCACCGTAGGTGCCAAGGAAGTGAAAGAGTGATTTTTTGGTTCGTTTTTTTTCATAAAAAAATGAACATAAAAGAATACAAATAAATAATAAAATGTTTAATTAGATTAAATGCGAAGATAGTAAAATATGATAATTTAGGTTAGATGGGGTTAAAACCTCACTTCAGAGTATATGATATTTTTTCTCATTCTTACTACTAGAAGCTGTAGAATAACTCCCTTTCTAATAATATTATAAAAATTTATCACTCCCTAAACTTAAAAATATAAATAAATCAAATATAAACCAAGTTTTTCTCTAAAAAAATAATTAAAACAATTGACATTTAATAAGCTATATAATATACTTAGAATATACAAAAGGATATATAATGACAGCAACTATTTCAAGTTGGGGTAATTCTCAGGGTTTAAGATTACCAAAAAATATAATGAAAGAATTAGACTTATCAATTGGTGATAAAATGAAAGTTTTAATTGATAATGAAAGAATTATATTAAAGCCCGTAAGTCATTCAAGAGAAAAATATGATATTAATGATTTAATTAAGAAACTGCCTTCTAATTATCAAGCTTGTGAAGAAATTAATGATAAAATTGGATTAGAGCAATGGTAAAATATAAATCAAGTACAATTAGATAATTTATTATATCAAAGTAATAAAAAAGATAAACAAATATTAAAAATCATATTTCTTGCATATATCTAGGCATAGATACCGATACTAGTATTAAACTAAATTCTATAGATAAATTAGATTAAAGGCTTATTTTAAATAATAAGTTAGTATAAAAAAGAATATATTGATATATAAAAACTTAAAATTAACTTCAAGGATTAAATAATGGCATTAGATACGAAAAAGTTTGTAGATGGTTTGATTAAAAATGGATATACTCATTTATGTGTAGTGCCTTGTAGTTTTGCTAAAAATGTGATTAATGAAGCTATAAATAATGATAAGATAGAATATCTTCCTTGTGCTAGTGAGGCTGTGGCTTGTTCAGTTGCCACTGGATTAAAAATGAGTGATAAAAAACCAATAGTTATTGTGCAGTCTTCTGGTGTAACAAATATGGGAAGCTGTATCACGAGCTTATTAAAGCCTTATAATGTTACATTTCCTATTATGACAAGTTGGAGAACTTATAAAGATGGGGATAGTGAGATACAGCATCAGCATTTAGCGAAAGATTTACCAAAATTAATAGAAGCTTATGGGTTTAATCATTGTGTATTAGATGTAGAAGATATGAATAATGCATTTTCTCAAATAGATACTTGCGATACTACACAAACTATTTGTATTATTAAAAAAGATAGCTTTACAAAAATAGATTTAAAAGATGAGCATAAATTAGATGTATCAAACTATACCCAAAGAAGTGAGTTTTTAATAGCATTAAATGAGAAATTTAAAGATACAAATACCCTTTTTATAGGTACTACGGGAAATACTGCAAGAGAAATGTATAGCTTTATGCCAAATACAAATAATTTCTATATGGCAGGAAATATGGGAGGGGCATTATCTCTTGGATTAGGCTCTGCTTTAGCAGGTAAAAAAGTCATAGTTTGTGGAGGGGATGCTGAATTTGTAATGCATATGGGCGGACTTAGCACAGCAGGAAGATATGTAAAAGAGATAGACTTAACTTATTTATTATTTGATAATGAACAAAATAAATCAACAGGTGGGCAAAATACTTATCAATCTCATATAAATTATGACTTAATAGCTAAAGGATGTAATTTAAATATAATAAATGATTTTGAAAAAATTATAAATAATAATGAAAAAGGCCTAAAATTCATAACTATTAAATGTGGAATTGATGATGAAACTCCTAGACCTCCATTAGATGTAGTAAAAGTAAATAAATTTAAATGATAAAAACAGCCGTTATTTTAGCTGGTGGATTAGGTAGCAGACTAAAAGAAAAAACAAAACTTCAACCAAAGGGCTTTTTAGAGCTTGAAGGGAAATCATTAATTAAAAGAAGTATAGATAATTTACTAGCTTGTGGTATAAAACATATATTTATAGGTACAGGCTATTTAAGTGAAGTATATGATAAGTTTGCTTTAGATTATCCACAAATACAATGTATTAAAAGTGATAAATTTAAAACTACTAGCAGTATGTATACCTTATATAATATGAAAAATAAAATAAAAAATGATTTTTTGCTTTTAGAATCTGATTTATTGTATGAAATAGATGCTATTAATCAATTAATAAATGATGATAAACAAGATATTATTTTAGCAAGTGGCAAAACAAACTCTAATGATGAAGTGTATATTGAAGCTAATAATTCCAACCTTACCCGTATGTCCAAAAAGAAAGAGGAACTAAACTCTATATATGGTGAATTAGTAGGTATCTCTAAAATATCTATAAAAAGATATAAAATGATGTGTGATACTTTTGAAAATCAAGATAACCAAAAAATTGATTATGAATATATTATGGTTGCTACTTCTAAAAAACTAGACTTTTATGTAAAAAGAATTGAGGATTTAATTTGGTGTGAAATAGATGATGATAGTCATTTACAAAGAGCTTTGAAAGAGATATTACCTAAAATTATTTTGTAATTCTATTAAAAAATTACTATAAAAATAACCTTTAAGAAATAAAATAATCTTAAATATTTTATAGTGTATAGTAGTATTTTTAAGTTTTATGTAGTAACATTACGAGGCAAAAATTTGTCTTATTTTATTGATGAGTTTTTTATCATTTTAATATATAATAAATAAAGGTTTTTAGATGTTAGACATAAGTCCTTATCTCGTATTAATTAGCGGATTGACTTTTTTAATTATGTTACTTGTATTAAATAGTATTTTGTATAAACCTATGATTTCTTTTATGGATAATAGAAATAATAGTTTAAATAATAATGAAGGTGCCATTAAAGCTTGTGAAGAAGCTATTATTAATAATAATAATAACTATGCTGAGATAATTAGAAATGCAAATATAAAAGCAGAGAAACTTATTCATTCCAAACAACAAGAAGCTATGAATAAATCAGAAGCTAAAATACAAACTGCTAAAGATGGTTTAGATGGTCAATATGAAGAGTTTTTAAAAGACTTAAGCTTAGCTAAAGATAAATTAAAAAGCTCTATCGTTGCTAATGCTGATGATTTATCTAAATCAATCAATAATAAACTAATTAGTTTATAATTTAAAAAAAGGTTTAATTTGATTAATAAAATATTACTTTTAACAATAATTTCTCTTCCGTTATTTTCATCTTCGAGTGAGACGGATATTTTCCCAAGGGTTTTTAACTTTGTTATTTTTGCTTATATTATTTACTATTTGGTTTATGATAAAGCAGTTTCTTTTCTTAAAGAAAGGTCTAAAAATATAGATTCTAAAATTAAAGAATCAGAAAATAAATTGGAAGCTTTGAAAAAAGAAGAAAAAGCTTCTAAAAATAGTATCAAAAAAGCAGAAACAAAATCATTAGAAATTATAGAAGATGCTAAAAATACAGTAAAGCTTATACAAGCAAAAATTAAAAAAGATACTACAACTAGAATAGAAGATTTAAATAAATCTTATGAAAATAAAGCAGATGTTGCTAATAAAAAAGCTAGTATTCAGACGGTAGAAGAAGTTTTAAGTGAGAATATTTTTTCTAAATCTATTGATAGCTTATCGCAAGATGTGATTGTTGAATTAATTAATAAGAAGGTGGCTTAGATGAGAAAAGATGTTATATCTAAGAAATATGCAAGATCAATTTATGATTCTTATAAGGGTCAAATTAAAGATGTTTTAGATACCTTAAGTAAAGTTATTGTTGCTTCTGATAATGAAGACTATAAAACAATAATTAAAAATCCATTTTTTAGTGCTACTCAAAAATCAGATTTTATTTTGGCTATATTAGATACTAAAGATAATAAGATTATTAATTTTATTAAAGTTGTTGCACAAAAAAATAAATTAATTTTATTACCACTTATGATTAATTATTTGGAACTTTTTTATGTAAATGATAATGGGAAATATGAGGGTTATATTTATGCATCTAAGGCAATTACTAAAAAAGATGTAGATAATTTATCTAAACTTGTATCTAAAAAAATATCTAAAGATGTTAGTTTGTTATATAAAGAAGGTAGTGATTTTAATGGTGTTAAAATTAGTATAGAGCAATTAGATTTAGAATTAGTTTTTTCTAAAGACTATATTAAAAGTCAATTATCAAATCATATTTTAAAAGCCATTTAGGTTAAATAAAAAAATTAAATTAAATAAGGAGAAATAATGGAAGTAAAAATTAAAGCTGATGAGATTAACTCTATAATCAAAGAAAGAATAGAAAATTTTGATTTTGATATAGATATTAATGAAACTGGAAAAGTAATTTCTTATGCAGATGGTGTTGCTAATATTTATGGATTAAATAATGTTATGGCATCAGAGGTTGTAGAATTTGAGAATGGTGCAAAAGGTTTGGCTATTAATATCGAAGAAACTAGTGTAGGTGTTATTATATTAGATTCTTTTACCTCTCTTAAAGAGGGAGATACTGTTAAAAGAACAGGTAGTCTTTTAGAGGTTCCTATAGGTGATGGGTTAATTGGAAGAGTTATAAATGCTCTTGGAGAACCTATTGATGGTAAAGGCCCTATTGAATCTAGTGAAAAGAAATTTATAGATAGAAAAGCTCCTGGTATTATGGATAGAAAGTCAGTTCATGAGCCATTACAAACAGGAGTAAAAGTAATTGATGCTCTTGTTCCTATTGGTAGAGGACAAAGAGAGCTTATTATTGGAGATAGACAAACTGGTAAAACTACTATTGCTATTGATAGTATTATTAATCAAAAAGATCAAAACTGTATTTGTATTTATGTTGCGATTGGTCAAAAAGAAAGCTCAGTTGCTGCGATTGTTAGAAGACTAGAAGAAGAAGGTGCTATGGAATATAGTATCGTTGTAAGTGCAGGTGCTAGTGAATCTTCTGCTTTACAATATTTAGCTCCTTATACTGGTGTAACTATTGGAGAATATTTTAGAGATAATTCAAGACATGCATTAACTGTTTATGATGATTTAACAAAACATGCTTTTGCTTATAGAGAAATTTCTCTTATTTTAAGAAGACCTCCAGGAAGAGAAGCTTTCCCTGGTGATGTTTTTTATATTCATTCAAGATTATTAGAAAGAGCTGCTAAACTTTCAGATGCTAAAGGTGCAGGTAGTTTAACTTCCCTTCCTATTGTTGAAACTCAAGATGGTGATGTTTCTGCTTATATTGCTACAAATGTAATTTCTATTACTGATGGGCAAATTTTCTTAGAAACTGGTTTATTTAATTCAGGTATTAGACCTGCTATTAATGCTGGTTTATCAGTATCAAGAGTTGGTGGAGCAGCACAAATAAAAGCTACTAAGCAAGTTGCTGGAACATTAAGACTTGATTTAGCACAATTTAGAGAGCTTGAAGCATTTGCACAATTTGCAAGTGATTTGGATGAAGCTACTAAAGCACAATTAGAAAAAGGTCAAGTGATGGTTGAGCTTATGAAACAACCTCCTTATTCTCCTATTGCTATCGAAAAACAAATTGCTCTTATATATGCTGGGGTTAGAGATTTTTTAACTGATATTCCTATTAGTGATATTGTGAGATTTGAAAAAGAATTTTACCCATTTTTAGAGTCTAAATATCAAGATTTACTAAATACAATTAAAGATAATAAAAAATTAGATGAAGATACAGAAAAAGAACTAACTAAAGCTATTAATGAATTTAAGCAAGTTTTTGTAGTTACAAAGTAGAAATTATGGCAACTCTAAAACAATTAGCTGAAAAATTAAAAAGTGTTAATAACACAAGAAAAATTACTAAAGCTATGAAATTGGTTTCTACTGTTAAGCTAAAAAAAGCAGAACAATTAGCAAGAAATTCTAAAGCTTATGCAAAATCTTTAAAAGATATGACAACTGAAATAGCTAGTAAATTAAATCAGTATAGCTCAATAGATGACTTAGTATTTTTTGAAAAGAGAGAAATTAAAACTATAGATATTATTTTTGTTACATCGGATAAAGGCTTATGTGGTGGCTTTAATGCTAAAACCATCAAAGCCGTAAATGAGTTAATAGAAAAATATAATGGTGTTAAAATTAGATTAAAAGCTATTGGTAAAAAAGGATATTCTTATTTCTCATACAGAGGATTTGAGGTATTTGATAATATAGGAAGCTCACATCCTGATTATAAAAAAGCAAGTGAGTTTATGGCAAAATCTATTTCTGATTTTAAAAATAAAAGAACAGATAAAATAGTTTTAGTTCATAATGGATTTAAAAATATGATTTTACAAGAACTTTCTATTAATGATATGATTCCAGTTGAAACAAAGAATCTATCTACAGTATATGATTCTAACCCTTCATCTGCTTTAGATTTTGAGCCAGATGATGATAAAGAAATTTTAGATAGTTTAATTACAAAATATTGTGAATTTAGTATCTATTTTTCTTTAATTGATTCATTAGCAGCAGAGCATAGTGCTAGAATGCAAGCAATGGAAAGTGCGACTAAAAATGCAGATGAAGTATCAAATACTTTAACTACAACATACAATAAAACAAGACAAGCTTTAGTTACTAGTGAGCTTATAGAAATTATTGGTGGTGTTGAGGCTATGAAATAATAATAAAAATGATAAAAGATAATAAAAGGAGAAAAGATGTCAGATAATAAAGGTAGTGTTGTTCAAATTATTGGACCAGTAGTTGATGTAGAATTTAACGGATATATGCCAGATGTAAATGAGGCATTAGAGACTTATATAAATTTAAGTGGTAATAAAATTAAATTAATATTAGAAGTAGCTGCTCATATTGGAGACAATAGAGTTAGAACTATTTCTATGGGAGAAAATGAAGGCTTAACTAGAGGAAATGAAGTATTAGCTACTAAAGCTCCTATTTCTGTTCCTGTTGGTGAAGATGTTTTAGGTAGAATTTTTAATGTTGTTGGTGATGTAGTTGATGAAGGTGAGCCTGTAAAAACTAAAACAAGATGGCCAATCCATAGAACTCCTCCAAAGTTTGAAGACCAAAGCACAAAAACAGAAATGTTTGAAACAGGAATTAAAGTAATTGATTTACTTGCTCCTTATTCTAAAGGTGGTAAAGTTGGATTATTTGGTGGTGCTGGTGTTGGTAAAACTGTAATTATTATGGAACTAATTCATAATGTTGCTTTCAAGCATAGTGGATATTCTGTATTTGCTGGTGTTGGTGAAAGAACAAGAGAAGGTAATGATTTATACGAAGAAATGAAAGAATCTAATGTATTAGATAAAGTTGCTTTATGTTATGGTCAGATGAATGAATCTCCTGGAGCAAGAAATAGAATTGCGATGACAGGTATTACTATGGCAGAATATTTTAGAGATGAAATGAAGCTTGATGTTTTAATGTTTATTGATAATATCTTTAGATTTGCTCAAGCTGGTAGTGAAATGTCTGCTTTATTAGGAAGAATACCTTCAGCAGTTGGTTATCAGCCTACACTAAGTAGAGAAATGGGTGCATTACAAGAAAGAATTACATCTACTAAAGATGGCTCTATTACTTCAGTTCAAGCTGTATATGTTCCTGCAGATGATTTAACTGACCCTGCTCCTGCTTCTATCTTTTCGCATTTAGATGCTACTACTGTTTTAAATAGAAAAATTGCAGAAAAAGGTATTTATCCTGCTGTTGATCCTTTGGATTCTTCAAGTAGAATTCTTTCTCCACAAGTTTTAGGTGAAAGACATTATACTATTGCTAGAGGGGTTCAGTCAGTTTTACAAAAATATAAAAATTTACAAGATATTATTGCTATTTTGGGTATGGATGAGCTTAGTGAAGAAGATAAAAAAATAGTTGAAAGAGCTAGAAAAATTGAAAAATTTCTTTCTCAACCTTTCTTTGTTGCAGAAATCTTTACAGGAAGTCCTGGTAAATATGTAACACTAGAAGATACTTTAAATGACTTTGAAGCTATATTAAATGGTGAGCATGACCACTTAGCAGAATCTACATTTTATATGACAGGTTCTATTAAAGAAGCATTAGCTAAAAAGGCATAACAAATGTCTGATAAAACATTAAACTTATCTATCACTACTCCACAAGGTAATATATTTGATGATAAAATATCTAGTGTAAACCTTCCTGGAAGTGAAGGTGATTTTGAAGTTCATCCAAATCATGCATCTTTACTTTCTTTACTTAATGCTGGTATTATTGATATCAAAAAGCCCGATGGTAGCAAAGATGGTATAGTCATTGATTGGGGTTATGTTAAAGTTGAAGAACAATCAGTGATTATTCTTGTAGATCATGCTGTATCTCTTTCAGGAAGCTCAGATAGTGAAATATTTAAGCACCTAGATGAAGCAAAAGAATTATTAGATTCTGCTCAATCTAGTTCTGTTGATATAATCGCATTAAAAGCTAAAATGGAAAAAGTAGCTAAAAATTATTAGGAAATTACTATGCTAGATTATGCTATTAAATATTTAAGTGGCGAAAATGGACTTATTCCATTAATCGTTATGGTTACTCTTTCTATTTATTTAATAATTGTATTTTGGATTTTTTTATTTAAATATACTAAATTACAAGTTATGATAATGAATGAGAAAGAATCTATGGATGCTATTTTATTAGGAAATAAGTCTGTAAGTAAAAAGTCTTTTTTATATCAAGCTTTTCAAGACGGTTTAAGCTCTAAAAGAATTTTAGATGCTTTTAGAAGAAGAGCTACACTAAGAGCTACTACAGGATTAACTTTTCTTTCTGTGATAGCTTCTACTTCTCCTTTTATAGGATTATTTGGAACTGTTGTTTCAATTCTTTCTGCTTTTTCTTCTTTTGATACTGGAGGACAAGTTAGCTTAAATATTATAGGCCCTGCTATATCTGAGGCTCTTGTGGCTACTGCTGCTGGTATTTTTGTTGCTATTTTTGCTTATAGTTTTCATCAAGTAGTTCAAAGAAAAACTTATGAATTTGTAGCAAATATTGAAATACAAATAGATATACTTTTCTCTAAAAAAGCATAAATAAGTGAGTTTTATAAATGGATTTTGACTTTCATAAAAGACCAGAACTTAATCTAACACCACTTATAGATGTAATGCTTGTTTTAATATCTATATTAATGATTACCGTTCCAAGTGTTACTTATCAAGAAAAAATATCTATTCCAGAAGGAAGTGCCATTTCTCCTAAAAAAGAGCATTCCTTAATAGAAATAAGAATTGATAAATATAAAAATATCTACTTAAAAAAAGATAAATACTTATTTAAGAATTTTGCTGATAATTTTTTACTAAAAACAAAATCACATAATAAAAAAACACTTGTTTATATAAGGGCAGATAAAGAACTAAAATATTCTGCAGTAATGAGAATATTAAAAATTGTAAAACAAGCTGGATTTTTAAAAGTTGCATTGATTACAGATGGATAAAGATAGAGGATTATTTGTTTTTAGTGGGCTATCATCTTTATTACTTTACTTTTTCTTTCTTATTCTTATACTAAATACAGCCCAAAAAAAAAAGAACCAGTTTTCGTATGGCTTTAAACAAAAGACTATTTATGAAATAGAATTTGTAGAAACAAAAAAATTTAATAAAATAAAAAATAAAAAAACTATTAAAAAACATAAATCAAAATCCATTATTAAAAAAACTTTTAAAAAAGATGGGGCAACATCTAAAATAGAAGGAGCTAAATTCAAATCTCTTTTTGCTAAAGCAAACAAAAGTAGTAAAAAGGTCAGTAAAAATTATATAAAATCAAAAAATAAAGATTTAGCAAGTCGTAAATATGGACAAGGACAAGTTGAAGAACAAAATATTAATGATTTATTTAATAATATCAAAAAAATAAATGCAACAAATAGTTCATCAAAAAAATATGATAAATATTATAGTAAAATAGTTAAGATTATGACTAATGAATGGAATTCATATATTAAAATGAATGGAAATTATAAAGGGGTAGTATTGATAAATATAGATAAAAATGGTATTCTATCATCATATAAAATAACAAAACTTTCTTCTAATTTAAAGTTTAATACTTCTTTGAAGTATTTTTTAAAATATTTATCACAAAAACAATTTCCTATCTCTGACAATGGTGATTATAGAAAAGAAATTGAAGTTATATTTAAAATCAAGGAATAAAAATGAATTTTTTTAAGATAGTATTTGGGTTGCTTTTATGTTATATAAGCTTGTTTTCTGCTGATATTAAGCTTGAAATAGTTAAGAAATTCTCATCCGCTCCTAGTGTTTATTTTGTAAATTTTACAAATTCTTTTATAAGTAAAAATATTAAAAAAAGAGTTTCTAAGCTTATTGTAGGGGATGCTATAATTAGTGGACATATGAAGCCTGTGGAATATAATAAAAAAAATGAGTTATTTTTAGGTAAAATAGATTATAAAAAATTTAAAAATTTAGGAGCCGATATAGCTATATTTTACAAACTAGAAACTAATGGTGAGAAATTAAGCTTAAAAGTTAAAGCATATGATATAAATACAAATCAAATATCATATATTAAAACATATAATGTTGCCAAGGCAAGTAATTATCCATTTTTAATTCATCAAATGATAATAGACTTAAATGATAATTTAGGTGCCCCTGATATATCTTGGATGAAAAAATTAGTAATTTTTGCTAAAAAAACGAATATGAATAAATCTAATATAATGGTAGCAGATTATACTCTAACATACCAAAAAAATGTAGTAAGTGGAGGAATTAATATTTTTCCAAAATGGGTAAATGAAAGACAAGATGCATTTTATTATACTTATTTAAGAAAAAATAATAAACCAACTATATATAAACAATCATTAAAAACAGCAAAAAAAACTAAAATTATAGATAGTGATGGAATAGCTATAGTCTCTGATGTAAGCAGTGATGAAAATAAACTACTTCTTACTATGTCTCCAGAAGGTCAAACAGATATATATCTCTATAATTTAGTATCAAAAAGACTAAAACGACTTACAAGATATTTAGGAATTGATGTAGGAGGTCATTTTATTAATAATGATAAATCTATAACATTTGTTTCAAATAGACTAGGCTCACCTAATATTTTTTCTAAATCTATTTATGCATCAAAAGTAGAACTATTAGTTCATCATGGAACAAATAACAATTCTTGCACGGCATTTGGTGATCAAATTGTATTTGTTAGTAGAGATAATGCTAGAAAAAAATTATTTAATTTATATATGATATCTACAAAAGATAATGGAATAAAAAAACTAACATCAAATGGTGTTAATCAATTTCCAAAATTTTCTAATGATGGAGAATCTGTTTTATTTATAAAACATTATAAAAATCAAAGTTCTATCGGAGTAATTAGGTTAAAATATAATCAAAGTTATTTATTTCCATTAGAAAAAGGTAAAATACAGTCTATTGATTGGTAATTTACTTATATATATGTTATAATTAACCCATATTAAAAATTAAAAGGAAAAATATATGAAAAAATATATGAAAAGTATGATTTTGCTTGTAGCAATAGTACTATTTTTTGCATCTTGTGCTCCACAACCTACTCCAGGAGATGCTTTGCCAAATGATGTTGCTGTTGATAACCAAGCTAATTCTGTTGATGACCAAGTTAATAGTGCCGCTAATAACGAACAAACATCTGATACAACTAACCCTAGTGATAAAGGAATGAGTATAGTTTATTTTGACTTTGATCAATTTAATCTTACTGCTGAAAATATGGAAATTGCATCATCAAATGCAGATGCTTTATCATCTAATTCTGCTAGTATTAAGCTAGAAGGTAATTGTGATGAATGGGGTAGTGATGAATATAATTATGCTTTAGGGCTAAAAAGAGCTAAGGCTGTTAAAAATGCTATCATTTCTAATGGTATAGATGCAGCTAGAATATCTATGGTTAGTTACGGGGAAAGTAACCCTTCTTGTAGTGAAAAAAGTAAATCTTGTTGGTCTCAAAATAGAAGAGTAGAAACAAAATTTCTTCCTTAGTATAAATATTAAATAATATGAAGTATATATTATTAATATTTACTATACATATTCTTTATTCAGCAGCTCCTTCTGCCTTTGGAGCTGGTGATTTATCTTTAGATACTCCTTATGGTCTTACTGTAACGGAAAAAGCTATTTTAGCTAATAAAAAAAAATTAAAAAAATTAGCTGTAAAATATAATTTCCAAAATCAAAATCAAAATAATATAAAAGATGACTTATCAACTTTAAAGTCTTTAATCTCTTCTAATTTATCAACATCAAGTCAATTAAGAAAAAACTTAGAAAAACATCTCTACAATATAGAAAATAAAATAAGTGATATAAATACTAGAATAAAATTTATTGAAGATAAAGCTATACTTTTAGAAGAAACAATAAATAACCTAAATAATATAAATGAAACATTAAAAACATCTTTTTTAGAATTAAAGGATATTATATTAAATATCAATAGCACCTTTGTAACACAAGAAGAGTTAAACTTAATAAAAAAACTTATACCTAAACCTAAAATTAAAATATCAAATAAAAAAATGGCAAAATTAGCAAACAAAGCGTATAGAGCAAAAAAGTATACTAAAGCAAAAAATCTCTATAAGACTTTATTAAAAAATAAATATCGTCCAGCTAAATCAAATTTTTATCTAGGTGAAATATCATATAGACAGAAAAAATATAAAATTGCTATTAAGTTTTATCAAGAAAGTGTAAATCTATATGCTAAAGCTAAATATATACCTTTATTACTTTATCACACTGCTATGTCTTATGTAAATATCGGTGAGAAAGAACAAGCAAAAAATTTCTTTGATTCCATCATTAGTAATTTTCCAAAAACTCAAGAATATAAATGGACTAAAAAAGAACTAAAAAAACGATATAAGTAAAGGAGAATATTGGCTAATTTTAAAACTCACTATAATGTAGGTATAATAAGCGGGATTATATCTTCTGCTAGTTTTGTATCATTATCAATATTAAACTCACTAGAAGGTATTTTGTGTTTATTATTGTGGGTTATTGGAAGCATATCTCCTGATATAGATTCTCCTAATTCTAAACCTATTAAAGTATTTTTTTATATTATATCTATAATTTTATCTTGTTCTTTTTTCTTTTTTTCCATGGATGGATTTTATATTTTAGAAAGTATTGTTCTTTCTATTTTTATATTTTTGATATTAAATTTTATATTACCAAAAATATTTTCTAAATTTTCTACCCACAGAGGCATAATACATTCTATTCCTTTTGCTTTTCTACTTGGGTTTTTTATAAGTATTTTACTATTTAATTTTTTTAATTTACAAGATTATTTATCTATATTAGCAGGGTTCTTTTTTGCATTTGGATTTATGATTCATCTTTTATTAGATGAGCTTTATAGTGTAGATTTATCTGGTGTGAAACTAAAAAATTCATTTGGTAGTGCATTTAAACTATATGATAAAAAACAACCTTTTTTAAGTATGTTTATATATATAATTATTCTTTTTGAAATGGTTATTCTTCCACCTATTAATAGTGGAATAGCTAAAGTTTTAGATATTTCCAATATCCAATATTTAAAAGATAATTTTTTTCCTTTTTATATACAATCAATGTTTTAAGGGAACCTCTATTAAACATAATCACATTTTATGACTCCTTTAAATAATAAAAGCATTTTATATGATAAAATATAACAAAATCAACTTATAAGTAAAAAATAAATGGATAAACTTTTAGAAAAAATATTAATATTAAAAGAAAAGCTTAAAGACAGCACCTTAATAGTAGCTCACTTTTATCAAAAAGATGAAGTCTATGCCTTAGCTGACTTTACTGGAGATAGTTTAGAATTAGCTAAAAAATCTTATTCTAGTCCTCATGAAAATATAGTTTTTTGTGGTGTTGGTTTTATGGGGCAAAGTGTGAAAATACTTAATCCTAAAAAAAGAGTATATATGCCAAAAGTAGCTTGTTGTGCTATGGCAAGAATGATTGATGATATTAGCTTTGATACATCTATTAAATACTTAAATGATAATGGCATTAAAAATAAAGATATATTACCTGTAGCTTACATTAATTGCTCAGCTGAAGTTAAAGCAAAAGTAGGACAAATGGATGGTTTTATTTGTACTTCGGCTAATGCTGGAGATATTATGAATGAAGCAATTAAGGAAAATAAAAAGATATTCTTTATTCCAGATAAATGTTTAGGGCAAAATATAGCAAAAAAGATGGGTAAAACATCTTGTGTAATAAATGACGGAACTAACCCTAATGATGTTGATATTGTTTGCTATGATGGTTTTTGCTCTGTTCATCAGCTATTTTGCTTAGATGATATTGAATTTTATAGAGAAAAATATCCAGATATATTAATTATTTCTCATCCAGAATGCACTCCTGAGGTGGTAGATAATTCTGATTTTGTAGGCTCTACTAGTCAGATGATTAAATATGTAAATACTCTTGATATAAATCAAAAAATAGCAGTTGCTACTGAATTTAATCTTGTTAATAGACTGAGAAAGAAAAATACTTATGTACTTTCATCTAGTAAACCAGAATGTCCTACTATGAATGAAACAACTCTACAAGATGTATATGATGTATTAAATACCATTGATAAAAAAGAAGACTCTATTAGAGAAATTTTTCTTGAAGAAGATGTCATTAAGTATGCAAATAAAGCATTATCTAAAATGCTTTGAATGAGTTTTTATAAAAGATTATAAATTTAAGGCTAACGATATTAAGACTAAATTTGGGAATATAGCTGTTATAGGTCGTCCTAATGCAGGTAAAAGCACTTTTATTAATTGGATTTTAGGACAAAATATTAATATGGTTTCTCATAAAAGAAATGCTACTAGAAAAAGACTACTTGCTATTTATAGACACAATGATTCTCAAATGGTTTTTATAGATACTCCTGGTATTCATAGGCAAGAGAATGTTTTAGGTAAATTTATGCTTGAAGAATCATTAAAGGCTTTAGGTGATGCTGATATTGTTTTACTTTTAATTCCTATTAAAGATGATATTACTACCTATCAAGGGTTTTTAAAACTTAATAAAAAAAATAAAAAGCATATTATTTTGCTTACTAAAAGTGATAGAGCTAAAGATAAACAAATTTTATCTAAGCTTAAATTATATAATGAATATAGTGGAAATTTTTTAGCCATTATTCCTCTTTCCACCAAACAAGATAGATTTAAAAAAATTGTTTTAGAAGAGATTGATAAATATTTAGATTATTCTCCATTTTATTATGATGATGAATATATTAGCACTTCTATTACTAGTGATATTTATAAAGATTTTATAAGAGAAGGTATTTTTGAGTCTGTCTCTGAGGAAATTCCTTATGGTAGTGATGTCCTTATGGATAGGGTCGAAGAAAGTGAAACTTTATATAAAGTATATGCTAGTATAGTTGTTGAAACTAACTCACATAAGAAAATACTTATAGGAAAAGATGGTGGGACGATTAAAAGGATTAGGGTTTATGCTCAAAAAAGAATAGAAACATTTTCAGAAATTAAAGTCTATTTAGAACTCACAGTTATTATTAAAAAAAGCTGGAGTAAAAATAAAAAATTCCTAAATGAATTAGGATACAATATGGAGTACAACATTGAATAAAATTTTAATATTTTTAATATTTTTAATAAATATATATCCGATATCTTGGAATGATATCGTAAATAGCTTGATAAATAAAGGCGATAAACAAGCCATTAAAGAATTAAAACTAAAACTTGAAGATAAGTCTTTTTGGGAACAAAGAATTTCTAATAAAGATGTTTTATTTGGTTTATACCCAAAACAAAAATATCTTATTGTAGCATCTAAGGAAAATAAACAAATCAATATCTATAATGTATATAATAAAGTAAAACATTTAGACAAAATAGATGCCCTATTTGGAAAAATAGAAGGGGATAAACAAATAGAAGGTGATTTAAAAACACCAATAGGAGTATATGATTTTACCTCTAAATTAAGTAAAAAAAATAAACTAGAAGATAGATATGGTCCATTGGCACTTACTAGCAATTACCCTAACTTAATAGATAAAAATGTTTTTAAGAAAACAGGATATGGCATATGGCTTCACGGTAAGCCACTAAATAATACTAAAAAAATAGATACTAAAGGCTGTATAGCCATTGATAATGTTAATCTTGTAAATATAAATAACAAAATTGACTATAAAAATACTATATTAGTTATAGCTAAAAATGAAATAGCAAAAAGTAATATTTCAGAAATTTCTATTATATTATCAAATTTATATTCTTGGAAACATTCTTGGGAAAGTAATAATTTTAAAAAATATATATCATATTATAATACTAAATTTAAAAGATTTAATAATCAATCATTAAACAGTTTTCAAAATCTAAAAAGAAATATTTTTAAAAGGGGGCAAAAAAAGACTATTCTTTTTAAAGATATAGAAATAATTCCTTATTATTTTAAAAATAATAATAAATATTTTAGAATTAGATTTTTTGAAGAATATAATAGTAAATCATTTGAATTTAAAGGCAATAAAGAGCTATACATTTCATTAGATAATGAAAGAATATCTATTTTGGTAGAAAAATAATCTTGAGATTATTTTTAATTAGTCTTTTTTCTTTTAGTACGATATTATTTTCTTTCACTATAAATAACTTTAAATATAATGATATTAATATGGTTAAGCTTCATAATGAAGATAACGAAAGTAGATTATTAATAGTAGGTGGCATTCATGGTAATGAACCAGGCTCTTATTTTGCTCCTAATTTTTTTATTAAACATTATACAATTACTAAAGGTTCAGTCTGGGTGATACCTGCTTTAAATGTGAAAAGTATCCAAAGAAATGCTAGAGGTATCCATGGGGATATGAATAGGAAATTTAATTATATTTCTAAAAAAGATAAAGACCTTGATATTGTATCTAAATTAAAAGAAATTATTTTAGATAATAAAATAGACTTAGTTCTTAATCTACATGACGGACATGGGTTTTATCGTGATAAATATCATAATCATCTTTTTAATCCTAAGGCTTGGGGACAGGCCTCTATTATTGATCAAAATAAGATTGATTCAAACTCTAAATTTGCAAATCTAAGAGATATAGCAAAACAAGTTCAAGAAGAAGTCAATAAAGATGAATCTAATAATAAATATAATTTTGGTGTAAAAAATACAAAAACAAAAAATAAAAACAAAAGTATGCAAAAATCACTTACATATTTTGCTGTGAAAAATAAAAAACCAGCCTTTGCAATAGAAACTAGCAAAAATATAAAAAAACTAGAAATAAAAGTACAATACCAAATAAAAGCCATTGAGGCATACTTAAAAATAGCAAAAATTACCTATGAGAGAAATATAGATATAAATGATTTAGATGCTATTAGAAAAAGTATCTATGAATTTAAGTATCTTAGAATTAATAATTTTATTCTTCCTTTAGAAAATATAAGATATTATTTACCATTTATTCCTATGGCTAAAAAAAATAATGAATACGAGTTTGATAATCCACTAGGAAGCATTACAAAAAAGAAAGGTCTTTATTATGTATTTATAGGTAATAAACACATTAATACCTTTAAGCCTGATTATTTCAAGATTAAAAAAGGAAAAATACAAATTTCAATAAAAATAGACGGCAAATTAAAAATAGTAGATATAATTTCACAAATACAAGTCAAAAAAAACTTTAAAGTTATAAGCTCTAAGTATAGGATAAATGTCATAGGCTATGGCAATAGAAGAGATAATAATAAGCTAATATCATTAAAAGATATAAGCTCTAAATATTCACTAGATAAGAAAAAAAAGATATACAGAATAGAAATTTATGATAAAAAAATATTTATAGGTTCCATACTTGTCAAATTTAAATAAAAAAATAAATAAAAAAGCAATAGTTTTAATGAATATGGGCGGAATATATTCTTCTAAACAAGTTAAAATATTTTTAAAAAATATGTTTTATGATAAAAATATACTAACTACTAAAAGTAATTTATTAAGAAAATTTATAGCTAATATGATAATATTTTTTAGAAAAAAAGAAGCTAATGATATATATAATCAAATATCATTTAAAACCCCTATTTTAAAAATTACAAATATATTAGCAAAAAAACTAGAAAATAAATTAGGCATTAAAGTATTAATAGCTATGAGATACACTCCTCCATTTAGCTCTAAAACCATTCGTATATTAAAAAAAGAAAATATAAAAGATGTTTTTTTATTACCTTTATATCCACAATACTCAACAACAACTACAAAATCATCAATTGAAGACTTTGAAGATACAGCTAAAACAAATAATTTAGACTTAAATATTACAAAAATAGAAAGATTTTATAAATTAAATTCTTTTTTAGAACTAATATGCAAAGAAATAATAAAAACAAAAGATAAACTAAAAAATGAAGAAACTTATTTAATCTTTTCAGCTCATTCATTACCAGAAAAAATAATCAAAAAAGGAGATACCTACCAAAAAGAATTAGAACATCAAGTAGAACTTATCTCCAATAAATTAAAAGAAAAAGAAATTTATTTTAAAAAAATAATCCTAGCCTACCAATCAAAAGCAACACCAGTAAAATGGATAGGGCCTTCACTAGAACACATACTACACAATATATACCCTATAAATAACCAAAAAAATGTGATAATATACCCAATTTCTTTTACTATAGATAATGCTGAAACAATAATAGAGCTTAGTATAGAATATAAAGAAGTAGCAAATAAGCTATTATTTAATAATTATAGAGTATGTGAATGCCCTAATGATAGTGATGATTTTATAGAATGCTTAGAAGAAATTATACAAATATCTTAAAAGGATTTAGCTTATTAGAAGTTATCCTTATAATTAGTATTTTTTCTATTATTTTTTTTGTAGCATTTCCTAAAATAATAATAAATAAACAACAAATAGATATTTTTAAGCTAAAATCTGATGTAGTTGCTATTAGATTAGGCTTAATAGATACATTTTATACTAACTCTATAAAAGGCAATAAAAACTATATTCTTTTAGATAATGCACAAATAAATACAAATGGAGATAGTTTATTTAGTAATGTCATAAAACATGATATTATAAGCTCATCATTATCCAAAAATAAATTAAATACTTGGGTTAAAACTAGTAAATATAAATATATGTATATTTTAGATGGAAATACTTTAGAGTTTATTTATGATAAAAATAAAAATACATTTCAGTGCGATAATACAGATGAGTATTGTAGAAAAATAAATAAATAACCTTATGGTAAAATATCATTATATTTAGTATAATTGCAAGCTTGACAAATAATTATAATAAAAAATCACTATACAATAGAAAAAAGGAATACAATATGACAGATAAAGAATTAAAAGATTTAGTTGCTTCTTTAGCAATAGAATCTAAAAAAACTAGCGAACAAATGAAAAGAACTGATGAACAAATCCAAAACTTAAAAAATGAACAATCAAAATCAAATAAAAAATGGGATGGTTTTTTAGGAAACTATGGAGAAGTAGCAGAAGAATATTTTTATAGAAGTTTAGAAAAAAATAAAACTCTAGGAAAATTAAAATTTAATGATATAGAAAGAAATGTTAGAAAAACAGGTAAAAGTGTAGAGTTTGATATTATACTAATTAATGGTAATAGTATAGCTATTATAGAAGTAAAAAATAAAGCTCACCCTAAAGATATCAAACCTATGGTAGAAAAGAAAATAAAACATTTTAAAATAGACTATCCAGAATATGATGACTATATATATTACTTTGGAATAGCTAGTATGATTACTAATGATGAAATGATAAGTCAAGCTAAAAATGAAGGTATATTTTTATTGACTCAAAATTCAGATCATTTAGAAGTTATTTATGATGGAATTAATTCTTTTTAGTATTAAAAGAATACTTTAAAATAAGATGTAAGTTGATTTTATAAAAAAATATGAGTAAGTAAAGTAAATACAACAGGGGAAAACCCTATTGTATTAAAAAAGAAATACTAGAATTTAGAAGCTAATCTAACTTCGATAGTATTTTTTGAATCAGCACCTGATACACCACTATCATCTATGTAGTATCTAACATTAATTGATGATTGAGTATTTAAGTTTTTCTTACCATCAACATATATTCTATTAGATGTATCTCCACCATCTGGAGTAGCCATTGAATAATAACCTTGAACAGCTATACCAGCTACTTTTGTTTTTACACCAAATGCCATAGCTGTAACTTCACCTTTACCCATAGAATCTGTAATACCACCAATTGCATTACCATCATATCCAGCATTTTCTGTTACTTCACCACCCTCTTTACCAGACATACTAAATGCACCATAAACAGTTAAATTACCTAAACCAACAGCAACATCTGTACCCATAATTGATACATCTTTATTGTTATCACCTTGACCAGCAGCATAACCAGCAGTTATAGTAGCAGGCCCAACTTTAACTTTAGTATCAAGAGCTAAATATGATTTTTTATCATCACCTAATTTATAATCAAATCTTAAAGTTGCTATAGATACTTTACCTTTAGCAGTTATGATTGCTTTTTCTTTAGCTTCTTCACCAGTAGATTTATCACTAAAAGCAGCAGCTACAGAAAAACCAGCTACTTTTGTAGCTACTTTTATACCACTAATAGTTGAATCAGAAAAGTTACCAGGAAATCCCATTTTAGGACCAAGTCCAAGAGTAACCATACCAAGTTTATACTTAGCATAAGCTTTATTCACTGTTACTTCACTACCCTTAGTTCTAAGTCTAACATGAACATTACCTTTACCATCTTTACTAGCTGCTTTAATATCAAAATTAACTCTAGATCTAGTTAATTCATTTTTTGAAGCATCACCTTGAGACGAAGATTTCCATCTAAAATCTGTATTACCAGTTATTTTAATCTCAGCAAACGAAGCTGTACTTAAACCTGCAACTGCAACTGCAGCCGCTAAACTCATCTTAACTAATTTCATAAAAAACTCCTTAAATTTGTGTACACAAATCTTTTAATTTAAATTTACGGCCTTAAAAATGCAACTTTCTAATTACCACAGAAGTAATTATATTTATTTTTTCATTAAATGAAACTTAAAAATAAACGATAAAATATCTTTTTTCATTAAATTTGTCTAAATTTCGTCTTTTTATTCATAATTTTTTAGAGAATATGAAGATTTTTCTTTTCTATACTGTCTTAATTATGTATATTTAATAATTCATAATTTATACCAAATAAATAAAAAACTATATTTTAATATCTTAATATCTTCTTTTTAATATATTTATGCTAAAATTTTCTTATTATAAAAAGGATTATACTGTGAATGAATATTACTCAAGACAATATATGCTTTGGGGGGAAGATACACAAAATATTTTATCTACTAAAAGTGTAGCTATTATTGGAAGTGGTGGTATGGGTTGCTCTTTAGGGTTAGCTTTAAGTGGGCTTGGACTTAAAGAGTTTTATATGATTGATTTTGATAAAATTGAAATTCATAATATACATAGACAAATAGCTTTTTCCAAACAAGATGATGGGCTAGAAAAGGCTGTGGTTTTATCAAAAATAATAGAAAATAGATCATTTAGTAAAGCTACACCTATCGTCCATGATTTTGAGTATTTTACAAATTTATCTATTAAGCCAGATTTGATACTTGATGCTACTGATAATTTAGCTACCAGAAAACAAATAAATGATTTTGCTAAAAAAAATAATATTCCTTGGATATATGCTTCGGTAGAGGAGTTTAGAGGACAAGTGGCTTTTTTTGAAAATGCATCTTTTGATGAAGTTTTTAAAATATCTGTTTTACCTCCTAAAGGAGTGATTGCTCCTATGGTTGCACAAATAGCTACTTTGTCTGCTAATTTAGCTTCTAGGTATTTAGCTAACTTAAAGGTTAAAAAGGATATATTACATTATATGTATTATAAAGATGATGGGGATTTTTGTGTTGATAAATTTGCATTACAAACTAATTAAGGAATATTTATGTCTATAAAAATCGAGTTTTTAGGACCTATTGATAAAGAAAGTATATTTTTAGATGTATCTTCATTATCTGAGCTTTCAAATGAGCTTAAAAAAGATAAAGATTTAATAAAGTGGCTTGATATCTCGGCTATCGCTATTAATGATGAGATAATTAAAGATTTGAATTATCCATTAAATAAAGGTGATAGGGTTTGTCTTTTACCTCCTGTATGTGGGGGATAAATAATAGTGCTTATAGATAAATATAATAGAAAAATTAATTATCTTCGTGTTTCAGTTACTGAACGATGTAATTTTAGATGTTTATATTGTATGCCTAATACTCCTTTTTCTTGGGTGCCTAAAGAAAATTTACTAAGTTTTGAAGAGCTTTTTATGTTTTTAAAAGTAGCAATAGATAGAGGAATAGAAAAAATAAGAATTACAGGTGGAGAGCCAACTTTACGAGCTGATTTAGATAAATTTATATATATGATAAGCTCTTATAATAGTGATTTAGATTTAGCTATGACAACTAATGCTTATTTTTTAGACAAACTAGCCAAACCATTAAAAGAAGCTGGACTAAAAAGACTAAATATCTCTATAGATACCCTAATAGCAGAAAAAGCAAAAAAAATATCCCAAAAGTCTGTTTTACCAAAAGTATTAAAAGGTATATATAAAGCTTTAGATTTAGGCTTTGAAATAAAACTAAATACCGTTCCTATCAAAGGAATTAATGATGATGAAATATGTGATTTAATAGAATTTTCAAAGAAATTAGGAGTAAAAGTAAGATTTATAGAATTTATGGAAAACTCTCATGCTGACCAAACTATAAAAGGTTTAAAAGCAGATGAAATACTAAATATAATAAAAAAGAGTTATACAATAACAGACCCTATAAAAGATGTAGATTCCCCTGCTAGATACTATGATATAGGAAATCATTTATTTGGTATAATAGAACCTCACAAAGAAGATTTTTGTGGAAGCTGTAACCGTATAAGACTAACAGCCGAAGGAATGCTTGTGCCTTGCTTGTATTTTAAAGAAGCTCTAAGTATAAAAGAAGCTCTAAGAGAGAATAATATTAATAAAGCAATGGGTATTTTAGATGAAGTATTACGAAATAAACCAGAAAAAAATAATTGGAGTTTAGAGAAAAATGAAGTTTCTAATCGAGCTTTTTATGAAACTGGTGGGTAGTTTGTATATTTATAGTAACTATTTTACATATATTTAAAAAAATAAAATAATAGCTAAGTTAAGCTTTTTAGAGGCTTTTTATATTAATAAAAAATATTTTTATAATTTCCTTTTATAAAATAATTATAAATTAAGAAAAAAAACGATATAATTATATCTCATTCAAATAAAAAGGAAAATGGATAATGAAAAAAATTATTATAGCTTCTCTAATATTAGCAGCTTCACTATATGGTGCTAACGGAAAGGCTTTATTTGGTAAATGTGCTGGGTGTCATGGAATGGATGCTGGTAAAAAAGCTTTAGGAAAATCTGCTATCATTAAAGGCTGGTCTGCTTCTAAAGTAGAAAAAGCATTAAATGGTTATAAAGATGGTAGTTATGGTAAGACTATGAAAGCTCTTATGAAAGGTCAAGTAGCTACTTTATCTAAATCAGATATTAAAGCTTTAGCTAAACATATTTCTTCTTTATAGAAATAAAATATAAGTGATTTATCACTTATATTGATGGTACCGTGGGTCGGACTTGAACCGACACGGTATTGCTACCACTAGATTTTGAGTCTAGCGTGTCTACCAGTTTCACCACCACGGCTTAATTGGTATTATATTAAAATACCTTATGTTTTAGCTTAAGAGAACCCTAAAAATTAAAAATTATAGTTTAAGTGAGTGAGCTTTGTTTCAATATATATCTAAAACTTTTCAAAATATAAATGACTTAATAGTATTTAAGCATACTGTATTTTCTTTACCCTTTATTTTTATTGCTATGATTTTATCTGCAAAATCTTTTTTTGGTTTTAGCCTACTTATTCTTTGTGTGATAGCAACTATATCTGCACGAAATTTTGCTATGGCATTTAATAGACTAATAGATATGGATATTGATAAAAAAAATTTAAGAACACAAGATAGACCTTCTGTGGATGGTAGGTTGAGTAAAAAATTTATACTTCTTTTTACTATTTTAAATGGTGTTATTTTTTGTGTTAATGCTTATTTTATTAATGATTTATCTTTTAAGCTTAGTGCTTTATTCCTTTTTATCTTAGCTTTTTATTCTTATACTAAAAGATGGACTTATTTTGCTCATCTTTTTCTTGGGGTGGCTCTTGGACTAGCTCCTATTGCTGGTGGAATTGCTGTGAGTGGGTATGTGGCTTTATGGAATATTTATTTGGCTTTTGGTGTTTTGTTTTGGGTTGCTGGGTTTGATATTATATACTCATTGCAAGATATGGTTTTTGATAAAAAAGAAAAACTTTTTTCTATTCCTGCTCATTTTGGTGAACAAAAAGCATTAAATATTGCATTACTTTTTCATATATTTACTATTTTATTTTGGTTTTTAGCTAGTTTTGTATATAATGCGACTTTTACTTTGTATATTGGGGTTTTTGTTTCTGCTTGTATTTTAGGATATGAGCATTATTTAGTTAGGAAAAATACTAAAAATATCAATAAGGCTTTTTTTGTAGTTAATGGATATTTGGGGTTTTTGTTTTTGTTTTTTAGTATTTTAGAAATTTATTTTCCATGGAGTTAAGATGAAAGTTACATTATATAGAGCTCCTATAGAGATATCACTATCAATAGTTGATGATGATAATAGGGCTAACTTTAAAAGAGAATTTGACTCTTTAAGTGAAGCAGATAATGATCCAATAGGAAATTGGGTAAAAGTAGCAAAAAGTCAAGGCAATAATGATTCAGACCCATTGCTATTAAAACTATTAATAGAAATGCATCGTAAGATAGATACATTACAGCAAATCATAGAAAATAAAGAAATACAATATATAGAACTTTCTACCAATATTCATATACAATCTGTGGGATATGAATATTTTAAACTAGATGATGGATTTGTATTAGAAGATGATAAGCAATATTATGGAAGAGTTACAATGCCAGTATTTCCAAAAAGAAATGTTGCTGTATTTTTCAAAAAACATAAAGAAAATATAGCAAAAATAGAAAATATGCACAACAGAGATACTAAAGAATGGGATTTTTATGTATCATCAAGAGAGAGAGCTATGATTAGAGAAATGAAAAATGTGGATTGATGTAGCACTATATACTAGCACTTTTGCTGTATTTCTTATAATGATATTTATTATTATATATATATTAAAATCAAGAGAATTACAATCAAAGCTAGATATATATGAAAGTATCATTGAAAGTGTCAATCAAGATATAGCTATTTTAAAAAAGGCAGTAAAAAGCAATAGCCAACCAAGTAATGTAAATCTAGGCTCAATAGATAAAAGAATAAAAGACATCACCAAGCAAGAGATTAATCATTCATTAATCCCTATTGCTGATTTTGTGAAAAATTTCTCAGTTTCTTTTAAGGGATTTGAGAATAGAATAGATGAAAAAATAAATAGCATAACTACAAATAATTCTTCTTTTCAAGATGAAGATATAATAGTTAATGATAACCCAAATAAACTAAGCGCACACCAAGTCATTAGCGATATGCATCAAAATGGTTTAAGCATAGAAGAAATAGAAGCTAAAACAGGGACTCCTGCTTCTGAGATTAAATTTATCTTAAGCTTTAATGGGGATCTTTAATATTTTATGGCTAAAATAAGCAAACTAATGCAATTAAAAAAATTATATTTAGAGAAATCATTAGGCTTTAATTATAGTAGTGAATTTACAGCTAAAATGCAAGTAAGCCATAATAATAAAACTTTATCAAGCCTAAATGATCATATATCTAACTGTTTTTTATGCGAAAGTGCTAAAACAAGAAGAAATGTTTTAAAAGGTAGCGGAAATAAAATGGCAAGAATATTTTTTATTTTACCTCAACCAAATATGATAGATGATGATAATAATACGATTTTAGCAGGACGAGGTGGTGTGCTATTAAGTAAAATATTAAAAAATGTTTTAGATATTAATATCGAAGATGTATATTTATCATATATCGTAAAATGCAAACTAGTCAATTCACAAAAGCCAAGCCATATTGAGGTTTCTAATTGTAAAGATTATTTACATCAAGAATTAAGTATAATAAAGCCTAAGCTAATTGTAACTTTAGGAGAAGATAGTTTTAATTACCTTACAGGAAATACAAATTCTTTTTCTCAGACAAGACAAAGGGTATTAAAATTTATGGATTATGACTTGATAAGTACTTTTCATTTGAATGATTTACTTCAAAATCCTTCTTTAAAAAAAGAGGCATTTATGGATTTTAAATTAATTAAGAGTTTTATATGATAGAAAGATTTTTCTTAAAAGGTAATTTTTTATTTAAAGAAGAAGAAATTATATTTGATAAAGGCTTAATAGTATTCTCAGGGGCTAGTGGCTCTGGTAAAAGTGTACTTTTAGATAGCATATTAAGCACTTTTGCTTTAAAAAATGTAGATAATGCTCTTAGTGAGGTTTCTTTAGCTGATAGTAATGGTGATTTATTAGTTTTTAAACAGCAAAAAATAACTAGTAAAAATAGATATTTTATTAATAATGAGAGTATAAATAAGAAAGATTTATTTAAAAAGGCTAATGATTTTATTCATTTTCTTTCAGTTAAAGATAATCACGAGTTTTCTAATGATGCATTATTATTTTTATTAGATTTATCTATTTCTGCTAAAAGTAAAACATTTAATTCTTTAAAAGAAAAATACCAATTATCTTTTTCTGATTATGAAAAGCTAACATTACAATTAGCAACGATAGAAAAAAAAGAACAAGAAATAATAGAAAAAAAAGAATTTATAATATTTGAAATCCAAAGAATAAAAAATTGCAACCCAAAAGAAAATGAATACGATGAGCTACTAGCCTTAAAAAGAAAATTATCAAAAAAAGAAAAAATAGAAAATGCTATAAACCAAGCAAGTGATATATTTAATTACGAAGCCGTAGTGCAAACTGCCCTAAACCATATAGGTGCCACAAATGACTTTTTTGATGACACAATAAATGAGCTTAAAACAATATTCGATAATGAACTAGATGAGCTAAAAAAGCTAGAACACCTAAATAGTGAAGAAATACTAGATAGACTACAAGACATATCAGATTTGATTAATAAATATGGCTCTATAAAAGAAGCTTTAAAATATAAAGAAGATAAAAGCAAACAATTAGAAGAATTTGAAAATATAACATACAATAAAAAAGAAATAAAAGACAAACTAGAAAAATTAAAAACAAGTCTTTTAAAAACAGCAAATGATATATCTAAAATAAGAAATAAAAGTATAAATGCTTTAACAAAAAACTTTAATAAACAAAACAGCATTTTGCACTTAGGGGATGTATTTATTTCATTACAAAATAATCAAACCATATATAAAAATGGTATAGATAAAATAGATATGAAACTAGAAAAATCCTCTCTTTTAACAATAAGCTCAGGGGAAACAAATAGACTAAGACTATCTATATTAGCCTTAAAAAACTCCTTTGAAGCTTTTAATGGAATTATTATATTAGATGAAATAGATGCTAATTTAAGTGGAGTAGAAAGTGAAGGAGTTGCTAAAGTATTGCATTTTCTTTCTAAAAGTTATCAAATAATATGTATCTCTCATCACCCTCAATTAGCATCTTATGCAAATTTACATTTTTTAATATCAAGAAAAAAAGATAAAAGCACTATTAAATTAATGAATGAAAAAGAAAGAATTAATGAAATAGCAAGAATGATAAGTGGAGAAAATATAACAGAAAAATCCCTTAAATTTTCTAAAGAACTACTAACTAATAGTAATATTTAAAAAGTCTATATTTTTCTTATTTATACTTTTAAGGCTTTCTTAAGTAAATATTAATATACTATACCCCACTATACTATATTTAAGGATTACAAAATGGACATAATATATCAAATCACAGACAATATACTTCTACTAGCAAATGCTATGAGCTTTTATATTTTACTAGGCTTACTAATAGCAGGAGTTTTAAAACAATTAATTCCTGATGATTTTATTAGCTCTCATTTAGGAAAAAATAAAATTAGCTCAGTTATAAAAGCCACTATTTTTGGAATACCCATGCCTGTATGCTCTTGTAGTGTCATCCCACTTGCTAAGTCATTACATAAAGAGGGTGCTAATAAAGGGGCAGTGCAAAGCTTTTTAATTTCTACTCCTATTACAGGAGCTGATTCTATTATGGCTACTTATAGTTTTTTTGGTTGGGTATTTACTATTTATAGAGTTGCTACATCTGTTATTATCGCTATTATCGCTGGATTATTACAAAACTGGAGCGATGATAAAGACATAGAAATTATAAAAGAAGAAGATATTTCTTGTTCGCATTGTGAATGTGATATCAAACCTCAAATCTCAAAATCAAAAAGGTTTAGTATAAAACAAATATTCATATATGCCTATAAAACACTATTTAAAGATATATATTTCTCACTTTTTATAGGTCTTATAATCGGTGGAATATTTACAACATTTCTCACAAAAGAGCTACTATCACCACTTTTTGAATATCAGTTTTTAACATACATAGCCGTGCTAATCATCGCTATGCCTTTATATGTATGTGCCACAGCATCATTACCTATTGCTGGTGCATTTTTATTAAGTGGTATGAGTGGAGGAGGAGCTTTTGTATTTTTAAGTGCAGGTCCTGCGACTAATAGTATCACTATGGGGGTAGTGGCATCTATGCTTGGTAAAAAAGCATTATTTATTTATCTTGGAACTATATCTATTTTAAGTGTAGCTTTTGGGTATGTTTTTGATATGTTTTTTAGTGATTTAGAAGTCTTTAAACTAACAACAACTAGTCAAGAATTAAGTATTATAGATATAATTAGCACTATAATTATGTTTAGCTTAATAGCATTTTATATCACAACCAATCTAATAAAAAAGGTTAAGTAATATGTATCAATGCGATATAGAAAATAAAAAATTAATAAATAGAATAAATAGAATATCAGGACAAGTCAATTCTTTAAAATCAAAACTAATAGAAGATGTAAGCAAAACCGAACACAAAGACCCATATGAAATCATAAGGCAACTTAGTGCCATAAAAGGAGCTGTAAATGGTATGATAACCTCTTATATAGAGCATTTTGCTAAAAGTCATTTAGTTACAGAAATAAGGGAAGCTAAAGACGAAAATGAAGCTATGGCTCAGATGGATACTTTAGTAGATATTATGAAGAGTTTTAGTAAGTAAGAAGTATATTTCTTTAAATTCTTCTAAAACCTCTCAATCAAGATTATTAAAAGGTAATAATAATTATCAACTGATACTATTTTTATATTTAAAAATGATACTTATAAAATAATTCAAAAAATAATCCTTTATCTAATGATGTTTTATATCCTCCAGATTTTTCTGTAATATCACTATTATCTTTAGTTAAAGAGGAATATGATACATTATAGTTTATTGATGTGCTAATTTCGTGATTAAATCCTTTATTGTAACCAAACTCTCCTCCTACAAAAGTATTATAAGTTGTTACTGTAGTTTTCCCTATAAAGCGACTTACTTTCTTTGATGATGTTCTACTAATACCTAAGCCAAATATTGGAGCTATATATAATCCTGATGAGTTTATATATATTTTTTTTAATAAACTTATATCTAATGATAAAAATGTAGTATCATCTAATATATATGGTGTTTTTAAATAAGAATCTTTTAGCATTATTTTTTCTACTTTTCCTACAGAAAATAAAGTATTAAGCCAAATCTTATATTTATCATATATTCTTTTTGAGTACCCAAATGTAAAGCTTGGAATATTTTCATTATATTTTTTTGATTCTCTATTTCCAATTGAGGAGACCTTAAAATGCTTTAAACTAGTACCTAATACTATAAAACTATCTACCAAATATGAGCCTATATATTCTTTGCTTTCATTATCAGCAATATCTAAGTTATTATATTTATTCATTTTATTAGAAAATTTCTTTCCTAGCTCTATAAAAGAAGACTGCATCACATCATCAATAATTGTTTCTAATGCTGTTTCTTTTGGAGCATACTTAAATTTTTTTGATATATTTTTATTAATTGGTATTTTAATATCATCAATTTTCTCATACTTTTCATCATCTTTATTAAGTTTATTTATAATAAATTTAGCTTGTAAGGTAGAATCTAGCTTAAAATCATAAACTATATTTTCTTTTAGTTTTGTTTTTGTAATAGTAATTACTCCATAAATTTTAGATATATATATTGAAAATGCAAAAGATGGATTTAGTCTATTTTCTTTTTGTTTAGATAGTTTGAGTAGCTTAAGTGTTTGATTTGATATTTTAGATAAAAAAATATTAACATTATTTTTAAAACTATTATATCTCTTGCTATATACAAATAAAGGCATATTTCTATGGTAAATATTTGTATTATCAGGAGTAATTCGGATACCATTTTTGTGAATAGAAATTTTACTATAACCATTTAATGATTTATTAAATAATAATTCCATATTATTTTTTAATGTGCTATTTATAGTATATAAATATTTATTTTCATTCTCACATTTAAAAGTTTTATTTTTATTTATACCAAAATATTCACAATGTTTGAGTGTAAAATTAATATCTTGAGATTGTAACCCTATATTTCTTATAAATAACATAGAGCCTTTATTATCTGAATCAAAACCTTTTGAAAAAGAAAATATAAGATAACCTATTAAGAAAAATAGACGAAATAAACTCCTTTTATTCAAAATATATTCTATATGCTAATTGTGCCTTTTTATTATTTAACGAAGAAGGCTTTTTAAAAGTTAGTTTATCGTCTTGATAATACATTCTTTTAATTTTACTCATTTTACTAAAACCTCCTACAACCAGCCAACATGGGCTTTTTCTTGTTGAATCATAAGCAACTTGAATTCTTTTTATATTCTTAGATAAATTTATTTTTTTAGTATTTCTTATTTTAAAAGGCAGATAAAAAATTACTCTGGTTTTAAGTTTAGAAAATTTAGCATCATTGCAAAAGTTATTTATTTTATTGCATTTATTTATAATCAAATCAACATAACTTTTATTATCAAAATATTCCACACTTAAGCTATTTTTAGAGCTAAAAATTTTCTTATAAATTTTCTTTTTTGGTATATTTTTTGTAGTTACAACTAGTATATTTTTTGTAGTTATAGCTTTCTTAGGTTTATGCTTTTTTCGGATATTTTTATAAATATAATCATTATCTTCATAAATATATAAATTACTATTTATAATATTGCTATCTTTGATATTAACTATCTTATTTAATTTTTATCGAGGTATATAATGCAGAATAAAACTTTTACGGGCTCCTCCTTAGAGGAAGCACTTAAGAATAATTCGCTCAGCCAGTCAGGTATAGAACAGATTGGAATGGTTAAACCTTCAGAAAAAGAAGGGTATGTTTGTTTTACTAAAT
>JAUTBV010054436.1:0-20187 GCA_032361325.1 Lepetodrilus fucensis
AGGTAGAGATATGGGGTGGGGTGGAGGGGTGGGGGGATTTATTATACTATGTCATTGTTCTGAAGTATGCATGTGCATGACAATTAATCATACGTTACATATGTGCATTAAATGATATCATTATCTACATTGCATCATGCATGCATTTTAAATAACCCACATTAAATAACGGATTAAAGTCGATGCAATTTCATCTTTAACTTTAATATGTCTTAAACATTTCACTTAGTTTAGCTAGATTATAATTATATTAATGAGCGATGTTTGTGATCCTGATAAGAAACGTCTCAGCATAACGGTGGTAATCACGTCACTAAACAAAATACATTCTGCTTGTTTGTGATTATTGATGTTTAAAAGGGAAAGATTCATATTTATTTTTAAATTGTTTATTAATCAATCATTGGCTACAACGTAATCTCATGTTATTTACTGACAAATATTGATGTTATGTCTTGAAGAAAATTCACCACCTTCATTCCAATTATCCGGAATTTAAAAACATAATTGCTTTCCATGTTTTAGGATAAAACTAACGATGGCCGATCTATTCTTTCACACTAAGGCTATAGCGTAATAATACCTTCCAATAATGAGTCAAGTTATTAATTTTTAATATTATAATAATGTAAGCAGTAAAAAAAATGTATATTTACCGAAAATCAATACCGGATAACAATGTTTATATAAAGTGCTTCGCATTGTAATGTCGGTAAGGAGAGAATGTTGTATAAAGAAACTAGAGCCTATAGTTGCTGTTAAGTATAGTATACACATGAAGAACCTTGATCGATCTTATTGCTATGCCTGCAAACAATAGCATGAGCTATATATCTCGACGTTTCTGCTTGTACGCCTGTGGATAATATAGCTGCATGGATATTGGTTTCGCTACAACCTTGATAACTCGCGTACTTGTTCGCAATACCTGGCAGTATAGATCTTCATTGTCAGGGTATTTCCATATAGGTCTTGTCTCGGGTGTACGTAAATGTATACACGTCACGGTTATTACTCGAGTGTGTGTGCATGTAGCATTATATACTCAACAAAATTAGTTAAGAGCCAGTAGGCTGTTCAGATATATGCAATCAGCTTTGAATTATTTTAGTAAGGAAGAATGTCAATATATCTATGGAATGTAGATGTCCTGCAAGAACTTGCAGACATCTGGGGAAAACCATTAGATTCCACAAGATGAGTTTCAAAATTTGGTAAAAACCTTTCAAATAAAAATGTATGGCCCTTAATTTATTTTGTTGAGTATATATTACTGTTTGCGTTTCAATTTCGATTGTTTTCCTTATGTATAGCTGTGTTGTCGACTGTTTAATACGCAAAATGCATATGTCTATTACATAGATTTCCATGTCCAAATATACCTTTAGTTATGCATATGCATGTGTGCGTGTGTGTGTGAGTGCGTGTGCGCGCGTGTGCGTGTGTGTGTGTGTTAGTCCCTGCACATTAATTGGATATGTGTATCGCCATTCTCATATGAATCCAAATTGCATATTCATTTCTTAAAAATACGTATTTATTCAGTTTGCAAAATTCTAAAGTGTAATATGGTCGTCAGATGACAAAGTAAGAGTAATCCCACAGCGTAGGTAGGGTTCGCTATGTATATGTAATGATAATATGTAACAGGAAACGCTATGCAGGGAGCTTTGGCAAGCCGAATCCTTTAATACCAGGGGAATTCAGAACTCAGTTACCAGATGAAACATTTCTTTGAGTCCTGATAATTAAAATGACTTGCACGTGAACTGGTTTTTCGATTAGAAGCAGGTGATCTGGGAATCCTTTGATTGGTGTGGTTTTGAGATGGCATACTTGTGACTGGGTTAAAATAATAATCTAGCAACCGTAATTGAAATGTTTCTTAACGTACAGAAAACGAAGATGGTTCCGTGTATGTGTGTTTTATTGGGATGATGCTCTACTTCAAGTTCTAATGGAATGTTGCCTTGAAAATGTGTTTTCTAAGGAAACAAACTGAGTTTTAGTCTTAACAGTAAGTCTGCACATCATTCCTTAGCTTATCATAAGAGTAAGTTTGCACATCATTCATTTGCATTTCATAAGAGTAAGTTTGCACATCATTCCTTAGTTTATCGTAATAATAACTGTGCACATAATTCCTTTGCATATCATAAAACAAGTGAGCTTCAATTATGTTTGTAAAGTACGTGTGTTCTTCATAATATGAAATCTATTGATTATGCAATCACATTTATTCTGCGATATTAGAGCACTAGCTGTTTATCAACTGGCGATTCATCAAAATAAAGCACGCGATAGTCATCTCTTACTTCCATCTATGCAGCAAGGATGTGGTCGATACGGACTCAAAAAGATATCATCCATCAAAGTGACTAAAACTCCTCACATCGTTCAGGTTGTAATCTACTTAAGAGTACAGCGAGCTCGGTGCAGTGCCAATAAGTCAAACCAGTATCTGAAACCGCTTCCAGAGTGACATTAAAAGAGTTGAGTTTAAACCACGGTCCGTATGCACAGACAGAGTTTAGTTAAACCGTAGTTTAAGGATCATACCGACAGTGGTATAACTCGTCGCTTAAACCTAGTTTAGCCTAAACTGTGGTTGAACTACGTTTGTGCATACGGACCCAGATGTATACAAGCTTACGCTAACTAAATTTACAATTGGGTTATACGTTACGTAGCATGTGATAATTGTCAGTGTGGAAAAATACGTTACGGTAACGTTAATTGCGACGAGACTTTTGAACAGACAATCGTAGATAATTGGGACTATGTATATAGTTGTCTAAAAATGTAAACTATTAGTTAACCATTTGGTTACTAGGAAGAACAAAATAAATGTGAGAAAATATAACCCGATAATATTAAAGGAAATGGCATTACTGATGCTGGGAAATATCAATTTAGCTTTACATGAGAAATATTAATTTAGCTTTACACGAGAAATATCAATTTATCTTTACATGAGAAATATTAATTTATCTTTACATGAGAAATATCAATTTAGCTTTACATGAGAAATATCAATTTACCTTTACATGAGAAATATTAATTTAGCTTTACATCTGAGATTGGGAATATTTTTCTTCGGGTAAATTCAACTTAAATTGGATTTATCTCAAAGCTTATCATGCGGCTACGTAATAAGCTAGGTCCACTGCAGTCTGTTGTCAACAATGCATATAAAGTTACTAGACATCGTCTCATTTGATCAATAGTTATATATTGGCATACGTTGTGTGTACGGAACTCAGACAGTGATGTGTTAACACTGGATATCAGCAATATCATCGTTATCTTAATTATAATCCAGAGGCGTATTACAATACATATATCGTATTTGGATAATCACAAACCATGCTGTCAGATGCATCTGGAATTAACACTACAGCTAGCAACTCAATTATATTGATGTCGTTGTATTTGCATTGAGGACTATCATCTGCAGGCCTGGGTACAAGCACCGTGGTTTCATTGAATGTCATATACGAGTGTTATGACCGTCATTGAACCCAGGGACGTATGTTGCAGCGTGCATAAGGGGAAAAACTCCATCATATCCAGAATCTCCCCAGAGTAGTCGAACAATGCATATGACCGAGTTTGTTCCGCCATTTTGAATATCAGATAGAGGACTGCACAACTTCATTGATCGAGATGTTCAGAAATGCCAGTGATAATTACAAACTAGGCCGTGCCCTGCGGCAACTCATTAGACCGCTATCCATGTAAATAGGCCTGGAATACCTCACTATAGTGAGAGACCGTCGTCCTTTATAAATACGGCCCCCTGCTTTGATATACATACAGTGTACTAGTATAATAGAAACCTCACATAAATCGTTTCATTACATACTGGATATCTGATTTAATGACATTTTATTAATGATTTTCGGTTGAAAAGGCATTCATAAATAATCTTTCTATATTTTGATGATTAGCGAGATAGATTTTAATGACATTTTATGATGAATTTCGGTTGAAAAAGCATTTACAAAAACGATTCGATATTTCATGATTAGTGAGCATGTTATTTCAGCTTTCATTGGAAGGGAAGCTTTGGTGATGTTTCTTTAAGCAAATCATTAGGACATATTTCTATGAAGTGACATGCACGCAATCTAAAGTTCAGATCACATACAGAACATTCCACACTTGTTGCAATATATCGAGTTGTATTACACGAATCGTTAAACAGCGTGAGGTGAAATATCACTACAACAGACCGCGATATTAAACAATAGATCAGCATTCGTCTAGGAAACAGATGTCCTGGCATAAACTGCAATACCAGACATTTGAGTGCATTCACAGACGCAGCAGATGCAAGTCCTATCGAAAACCTACATGACTAATTTACTACAGCACGGACTGCTATATATAACTCCGTGTCGCTCGATCAATAAATAATGCATTGTATACACACTGCATCTGGCACTTAATACACTTTAGGATATTTTTTTCATATACTGAATTAATAATGTCTATAATTATACAAAACATTCCAGCCTTGCCTATTTAAATAAGTGCACACGTATTTTTTCATAGACGTGGCAATATGGCGGAAGTCCTGTGAATTTTAGCTTCGTCATGGAGTAATGATATAATACGCATGAAAACACGGGCAACATGTGTTTCTGGATCAAATATCAAAAGCATGAATAAATAAAACCTTGCAATATCAATAAAAAGCCTCCGTTTTGGTTTATTGTTATGTTCACATTCAAACCCCAAAGTGGTGCGTGACCTTTCCACCTCTTGGCAGTTTAGATGTACGTCTTTTATTGTTATAGTCACTAATGGTTGGACACGGAAATCTCAGACCCATAATCACGCAGAAAACAACATACGGGTAAAAAAAATGTATCTAGTTTCCTGTCCACCTCTCGTAAAGTCAATTTACAATGAACAATGGAACTGGCTTGATTCGTATGGTCACCGCCAGCTTATTATAGGACTTAGTGGTAATATTAGTCACTTAACGAGGGTAGAGATCGGGAGATAACAGTGGGAGAGTGTATATTCGTCGACTGTGGGCTCTGGGAACACGTCGTTCCAAGTGGTATTACAATAGAAGTGGAAATCGGTCTCAAATTGGCTTGTAACCCTTGCGGGGAAACACTGATAACCATCTGTAATTATTGAGACCTCAATCGCGGAAGGGGTGGTAATTGACATACAGATTTCGACATGGGAGAGAGTTGGCAAAGGTGGAGGAACTCCCGAAATCAAAAGCTGGCTAATCACGAGCGGCGAGCTGTGTGATGTTGAGAAGTACGTTGTGTAACATCCCTTGATAAGGTCAGTTTATATTGTAGCAGGTTGCGGAGCACCACAGCCTAGGGAGGATCCAGTAAATGAAGTACTAGCTCCACAGGAAACGTCCTCCCAAGCTCAGTGTAGATGCCAGGGAGGCTGGTAGAGAGACATCTGTGAAACCGATGCTTGAGGTAGAAGTGGGAGATTTGATGTCGTTATTGCTGTCGGCTCGGAGGGGAGACAGCTGTCGTTATTACATGCAATTACAGAAAGTGTGTTCGCACAGAGTGAATGAGACTAGAGAATGCCAGGCTGGAAAAGACAAACCGGATGTCAAGCATCCCTATTCCCAGTCTCGATTTGAAGCCTTGAATGTGATGGTCTCATATACCCAAAGTTCAAACGTTCACGTAAACTACAGTAGCCTGGAGATATATTGAGAGCGCGGCGGCGGCTGCTGGGGTGATGGAGGTATACTGTTTGTGGACTGAATCTATGAATTAAACAGTGACAGTGCATGGTAATTAAACCACAGCCCTTGGCAGAAAGCTAGAGAAAAACAAATATGAAAGCTCTTAGCGCTAATGATAGCCATCACGTATGACAACTGTGCCCACATGAATCATGACTGTTGTTTACAGTAGTAAAGATCCATACACATGCGTGTTAATTGCTAAATACACCATTAAAAAAGCATTGAACTGACAAGAACATAGTTGACATGCACTATTAAAGGACATGAACCATAGAAATATGTCCTAAACACAATAACACGTCGTGTTTAAATACTAGTACCGGTATCTAGACCCGTTTAACCATCTCCCTGCTGGATTAAGCAAAGGTACTGCTGATAAGGGCATCTCCGGTTGCCTTAAGCAGGAAGAGGGTTAAATCAGTGCAATATATTTCTAAAATAGATCACATCCATAATGAAAGTCGTCGTCCAACTATCACAATTTAAACCTCGTGAGCTAATTCCAGTTCAGGATCAAACAAATGTCCTAAACAAAATTGTACAGAATCAAAAGATAGCGTATTGGGGTTCAATCCCTAGGAAAAGGCTATGGCGCAATTAATGTGGACGGCTCTCTGTAATTGTGTACTAAATTGCTTATGTAACCCTACAATTAGGACAATTATGTCCTCTGATAATGGCTAGGAACCTGCAGTCCTTGGGGACAGTCGTCCTGCTAATGCATGTCTGCTAATTGTAATGTCGCATACTGCAGCAGGGAGGCCATTTGCTTGGGCGACGTCATTACACAAATGGAGTTTTCATTGCAGACGGGGGGGAGTTTCTCCTATCTCTGAAGAAAGCTGCAGCTAGACTTCTGGTACTATAACGTATGCAGTGTCACGACACAGCAATGAAGACAGGCTCCCGTAGCTTCCTGCACTATGGAAGGTCGATAAGAATCTATAGTGCCATAAGTGACAAGGTCATAGATTTAGTAGATCATATTATTTTCGATGTTGTTTTCCCCTGTCATAAATTCATAGATTTTTTATTTTTTTTATCTATTGCAAGTCTCTTCAGAAATTCGTTGAAACCATAATAATGTAAGAAAAGTAAAATACTTGAACACATGTTTATCTTAGAAATTCGTATTTACATGTATAATAATTATGACGAATATATACAATGACAAAATGTACATAGATATATATTGAAATGATGATGACATTATAAATGGAGCTATACTGTGCTGAGAAATAAGTATCATAATTCCAATATTATCAATAATATAATAATTACTATCTTCGCATACATTTAATAAATTAAGTTTGTCGCAAAAATATTTGTCTATTCTTTTATCAAATCACGTGTTGTCACAAAACTATTGATCATACTTCTGGCGTGTTATGTTAGTCGCAGAAATATGCTAACTTGACGTTTGAGCTTTTATATGAATGTAGTCTCAATTGATTTTCAAAATCCTCACTGAAAGAACCCCTATAAAGTTAGATTTCCTCATTTATTCCCCGAGTATTCATTCGTAGGACATGCGATTACCTATTTCTCAGCAAGGAATGCCATAATGGAATTGTGTTTCCATGGTAACGAACGACAGTATTTATGTCTATTTCTATCAGTCTCTGCGGCTGCAAACTACTTCCATAGCCGGGAAACCCTTGTTTCTTATAGAAAACGTGGTCACTGCTAAGAAAATGACGGATCGATCCGAAGCTGGTTCAAACACGTCATAACGGCTAGCTCCTCTTTGATTCGCTCTCTAAACAAAGCATCTATTTTCATGTTACAAAAGCAAATTGAATTTCCAAGAAATTGCAAAATGAAGTGGTTTTATGGGTGTCTAAATCAGAAGAAACTTATCTGAAGGAGATTCACCGAGCGTTGGAACTCATTTCAAAGACAGAAGGAATCACAACATCTGTGTATGTACTCTGGCATAATACAAACTTGAAATATTTGCAATGGCAACCGCTAGCGCTGTTTGATTATTTAGATAATTTGATGTAAAAATATTAGCTAACGTATTTTCAACAAGATTGAATAAACAAACTGGATTTCAGTTTAGACTTGTGCTGGGAAATATTTTGCTCGAGAAATATTAAAGAGATGCAAGATAAATACAGAATTCCAACTCTCGTATTATTATCTTTTCGATAAAAAAATGTCCTACCCTATCATTCATTAATCTGCATTTTTATGACATAGTAACCTATTTATTAATAGAAGTAAATTCCTAAAAGTGTAAGACTTGTAGTATAATAACATCGAAAGAATGGATACACACATTGCTTAATATATAATAAATATAATATTATTTCAAATTTGATAAATGCATTTTTCTCCACATTAAATTATTTAGAAAGGACAATGAGATTTGTTTTGTGGGACCCGTTTGAGAAATTAATACCATAGCCTTCAGATTTCCATAGGAAATTTGAGAATCTAAACAAAACCCTAGATTTACGTAATAGTAAATATTTACAAAGCCACATCAATGGGTTAGCACTTTAAATAATGAGAGTGTTAAATCACCACTTTGTCCTTGTGTCGTGAGTTACATGCTGCATGAATACCAAATCAGACTGAGGATAACAGAGAGGTATAACACGTCAGTCCCTGGGTGAAGCAGCTGGACCGTAGCCATACCACGAATGCCAGAAGGCGAGACGAGATTCACACGTAGTTCCTATCCATTGTACTTTTTAGCACAGCACATTTGACAAGGAGAGTAACGAACACTATATATCACATATTCAAGCCATACACCGCACAATACACACATTCCCAATACTTTAGCGCTGACAGCAATCCACGTTGGATATTTGTTTAATATGTATATATGAGAATTCATCCAATACTTTAACATTGAGAGAAATCCGCAATGAATGTTTGTCTTAATATTTATGAGAATTCATCCAGTGCATTTCAGCATGAAACAACAATCCACATGGAATATTAGTCCAGTATGTACGAGTATTCATCCAGTGATTTAGCATGAAATAGCAATCCACAATGAATATTTGTTCAATGTTTATATGAGAATTCTTCCATCATACGAAATATGGGGACATACATTCAGTCATATGCTGCCAGTACAACAGCGCGAGAAATAGCACTTACACGTGTTGACATTGTTGTTGTTCTGCAGAGGTACAATAACCCACGACATCAGACATTGAAACATCCACGCCTTTTTTCCACAATTCGCCATTTAGAGGTTTATTTGATTTTTACCCACTTTCGTAGCCAAAACATCAACATTAATAACCTCTTCCAAACTCAACTGCCTGCCAAGAGCTCTCTTTGTATAAAAATAAATCATTTTCCACGAACCAGGGTAAAGCCATACTGCAAATCCTGCTCAAGCTGTTAATATTCCCAGTCCCTTAATCGTCTTTTGACTTGAAAGGATGCCTCTCCTTTGACCATGGTCACTCCTGGCTTTGTGTGTCCGGAGCGTCATGGTCCAGTTGTTCTCTGGACTTGGATATGTGTCACCAAGTCGCAATGTGTCACCAAGTCGCAGAAGCAGCCCCCACTCAGCTCGGAATGCTCGTATCGTTTGTATGGTTTATCATTTTTAAGCAGTTCTCGTCTGGCTCCGCCATATAATTATATAAATTATTTGGACTACGTTTCTTATCGTTCCTCACTTTTTCCTCCTGGTATTTTAATCGTTCCCTCCTTTTGTAATAGAAATGAAACACTACAACGCACACTAGAAGAGTCAACAGGAATGTGCCTACTACAGCTCCAACAATGTCTACTATAGTAAAGTATCCTTCTACTGAATGCTCATCAGAAAGCACTCCCAGTTTCTTCTCAGCTTTATTCGGAGTCCATCCGTAGTCTTCCCCTAACGGCTTGGTATGTATTGGTGGCACGGTGGGTTGCGTGACGTGAGGCGGGTTTTTTTCTGTGGTCGGGTTTACTTTCTCTGGTGGCCACACAACAGTGAGGGTAAAAGTAACGTTCCCTGCAGGATTACTCGCCACACACTTATATTGAGACTTGCCGTGACTGTGCGGATCAGCAACGATCATGACACCGTTGTTCTCACGTACGTCGTCCTGCTGAGACGGGTAGAACGTCTCCGTCGTGCCATCGGGTCGAACCCAGTGTAACGTTGGTGTAGGGTCACCACTGGCATTGCATGTCAACACTGCCTCTTTGAGCTCAAACAAGGCCTCTACATGTTGGAAGGTCGGCAGTTCACACCGGAAGTCCTCTGTCTGGATCTGAAGGAAGGACTTGCCTTTGTTGGACGATGGCGTGGCGCATGTTGGCACTACTGCTCCGGAGAACACCGAGGTACTTTCTGTGTAAAACCTATGCAACCAGGTGATCTCACAGTTGCAATGGAAAGGATTGTTCCCCAGTCGTATATGACTCACGTTGAACCTCTGAAGCCATGTAAATGGAAATTTCTCAAATTTATTTTCATCCAGCCACAGGATTAGTAGCGTTCCGTCCAGAGGTTGAAAGACTTCGTGGGATAATGTCGTCAACTCGCACCTGTGAATGTACAGTCCTCGAGTTGACAGTCCACTGAACGCACTGTTGGACAACTGGATGCCTGGGTTATCATTGAGGAACAAATTGTCCAGTTTCAACCCTCGGAATGTAAAATCTGCAATGAACTCGATATTGTTTTTACTGATGTCCAACCACCTCAGCTTCACCAGATCACTGAAAGTATCCAAAGCTATTGTCTTGATTCCACAGTTACTCATATACAGATGTTCCAGTTCGTTGAGATTGGTAAAATTCCTCCGAGAAAGCACCTGATTTTGAAACTCGTTATCGTTGAGATTGAGCTGGATGGTGTCGAATGGGATTCCTACGGGAATCGAGGGTAGTTTTTCTCTGTTACAGTGAACGATTTGACTGTGTGGAGGGCAGAAACAATCCCGCGGACAGGCGTCCGACCTCGCTATATGACTGAGTGCCACGAACGCCAGTAAACATAATCCGTGACTGGCGTCCGACCACAAGTGTCCAGCTTTCATGGCTGTAGTCCTCCCAATGTTACATCCTCCGAGAGAACATTACAACCACAACAAACTTCCTGATCCACACTGAACGGCTGTAAACTACATTCCGGACGTTCGCTACCTCGCTCGCCTCGACAATGAATAAGCTGACTGGCGGTCTACGCTAACAGAGCGAGCGATACACGGCCGCTTGTGACAGCGAGCGCCCTCTAACAGCTGTTTAGAGAGTCGGAACGCTGCAGCAGACGTTACAATAGACCGTGCAACCGTTAATGTGACGCCACCGACTCCTCCCCGTTATGCCGCTTGATTGGTCGATTTGTTTTGTTTTCATGAGGTAAAAAGACAATGATATTGTATCTTAGACACTCTTTACTCACAGGTACGAATGACCCTTATCATGGTGCAGGATCTATCGATACGGATACATGAGTCACGCCTGCATCGACTGGTCTCGCGTTGAGGAAGCGCTCAGACCAAACGTCCTTAGCTGAACTGCAGTGGTTTGGAAAGGGGGCGGGACTCTTCCGGATCGGGTGTCCTTCTATACTCTAAGACATGGCATACTTAAAGGGGTAGCAACGCTGTGCTAAATGTAGTCCTCTTATTATACGCTGCTCGGTACGAATACAAGTTTACCAAACCTACACCACACGCGTGCCTCAAACAATGGGCTCAGCCAGAGACAATCACAACCCACCCTCTACCCACAAGTGCGTGTGCTATTAGACGTCGGGCGTTGACAGATATAACCCAATGTGTACTCAAACAAAATGCCTCTCTGACCCGTCACCTTATGAGTCGAGGTGTTAATTAAATGATAAATCGTTAATGTTGACACACGAAAAAGCCTACATTCAGATATGTATTACCGATCACAAAATGAATGGTCTCTTTCGAATCCTCGTTAGTTTGGCGGATGTCACGATAGACATCTATGCTTTTCAATGAGACATCAATGTGACACCTTGAACAAAAAATATCCCCGCCGATTTGTGCATTATTCGTTGAAGGTTCATGATATAAAACGTGGTAAATGCAAGATCAATATATGCCAATGACACTATATGAATAAGGCATGCATTCTATTACAAGGCAGCTGTCACTCTAAAATCATCGTGGATGACAGTCCAATATCAACACCATTGACGACACAAATCTATTTCTCTAAGCTTCCACTAACCCTCTATGATTATTAGTATAACATTGACACGTGCCTTGATTATCAGATTATCTTTTAGTACAGATTAATAGCCTATGTAGAGCCTATTGATGTGGGGGTGATTATTATTTGGAGTCAACCGCCAAAGAAATGTCTCCTATCACATAGGATCGTTGAATATTTACATACAACACCACATGTATTTCGAGAGGAATGATTATTATTTGGTGTCAAACGCCAAAGAAATGTCTACTATCACACAGGATCGTTGAATATATATATACAACACCACATTGATTTTGAGAGTCAGCAAAAATATATATATAACAGAACATTAATGTCTTCTCAAATGTTGAGTGACCTCGACATAATACCTCCCCAAAAAAGGCGACAAAAACATTATAGAGTAATAGTGACAACGGAAACATCCACCAAAAGAAATGTTTACAAAATGAAACCAAATTGGCACAGAGAACGTAATAATAATATTGTTGTAGCAAACATAGTCTACTTTAAATATATTTAGCAAGGTTAACAAGTATTAGCTATGTTATCAGATTGTATAAGATGTAGATATGTATCAACACTAGCGTGTGTACAAGGATGTTTGAGGGAGATAGCATTTCTATAAGCATCGTATAGCGCTGAAATGGGGGGAAAGAGGAAGGAAAGTGTGAAAAGTAATTTGTGTGCAGGAGATTGTAAACAGGATACCTTACAAGCAACATGAGTCGCATGTTCAAATTAAACGAAAACATGGTCAAAAATTGGATTCAATTGAGATCTTGGTGTCGTAAGCCGAGGCAATGGTTCCACTTAGTATTGGAGTAGTTAGATACCAATGCGCAGGGTTCTATTCTTATGGGATATGGAATTATAACACGGGAGGGACAGACTTACATGGCTATATGAGTTATATACACACAGACCGTGTCTAGTTACACCGGAGGGAGAGATACTGACATTATAACCGTTCCTAACCATTGTCCATTCAGTATCGTATGAAATCTAATGTCTCATGACAGCCCTCATTGGTCGTTGATTAACATTGCAGAGATATATTCATTACATCATGATCGCTGGATAAACCGGTAAAGCATGTACACTGCGAAATCCGAGATGTATCTGTGGATAGATTATTAAAACACGTTAGTGCAGTGTTGTTCAGACGCGTGTTGGTTGTATTTTTCATCCCTGCACAACTTATTATCTAGTAAATTGTCACTATAATAAACTATGTTATTATTATTATTATTATTATTATCACATGACACATGGATGCCTGCGGAGAGTTGTGTGCATAATCTTATTACATTTATTTCTGTTTTCCATCATGTGATTCGATATTTTGTATGAGACTACCATTGCGAATTCGTAAGTTTATCCAAGTCAAATACACTTTTCACTTTCAACCTTGTCCCTATACTGGATTAGGTCAGGCACTCTTCATGGCATCTCCGGTTGCCTCAAGCGTGGAGAGGGTTAATGGAAATCGACATTTTATGACTCCATTTCTCAGATATGAATTTCAAGTATTAACGTTTGTATGGTTTATGGTGATGAACTTGTTATCATAGCTATTCGTATGCAATTAACTGTGCTATTTAATTTCAAGTGTGGAAGAATGCTAAGCTAATATTTCATTTTCGGCCTTGTATGCATGGCCTGTCTCGTAAACTGTAGTTATAAACTGGACAGTTTATTGCACGACCTTCCTGTGACCATGTTGACATTCAGTGGCAGCGGAAGGATATTAGTTAATCAGGAGTGATTAGTCGTGATGGCCCCGTGGGATTACTGCGCTGACCTGTGTCGAGAACGAGGCTGGGGTCAATCATCCCATTGTCCATCCAGACACATGTCAATAACTTCACCAAATAGCTGTTGATTGGGGAACGTTGATGTTTGAGTTGATATGTAGAATCGACAATTTAACACGAAATAGTATTGATACCTTGTTTGTATGCTGCATGGTGCTAGTACTGGTCGAGTAAGCCCAGTGGCAAGTCGAATGCATTGGTCTAATATTAATGGAGGGTACATGTATTATGCTATCATACTATGTAACAATATTACGGGAAACTTTGAGAGTTTTATATCCCATGCTGCTAAAATATGCACGTACATGTAACCTACTATGCTTTTTCTTTTTAAATTAAATTCTGTGAATGTTTCATTCCTTGACAGTTAATGATGTCCATATTTAAATCATGAAAATAAAAAAATTTAATCATATTTAGACATGTATATATGTAAACTTACATATTTAATTAGAGATGTGACGTGTTGAAACTTTAGAAATTCGGACAAGAAAAAAGCACATGGATGCATGTAAATATATTTTCTTATTTTGAAGCGCACATAAAGTACGTAGATTATCCATATCATAGGATTAAAGAATATTTTTTAAATATATCGAATGGTGTTATAGTTATATGAAATGAGCCGCTGAAGTAATCTAGACTTGCCTAACTGATCTAGAGGGATATGTATAATATTGATCTTAACAACGAAACTAATAGTTCTACAACATTTGTAAAGACCTTTTGCATTGAATTTCACAATGAATGAACACTACGCACGATTGTGAAAATGTTGAGTATCGTCAAAAGCAATAATAGTTGACATGTATGAATTATATACTTTCACAAAGTTTTGAAATAGTGCGCAATTATGCACGTACCAATCACACGTAATCCTGTTAATGGGCAGAAGCACTCCAGTTGTCACTCGACACTGATTGGGTAGCTCTCCGTGTGTATTTTGGGATCATAGCCTACTTTTAAATCCATTACCCCGCGTTTCCGACGGAACAAGTTTAACCTCCCATCAACTTCCGTGAACAAGTGTGTATTTTCAATCTTCTGATTTATCAGCCACATGACAGATTATACGTATAACCTACATATTGATATTCGAATAAACATGTACTGAATTGGCTAGAAAAAAAGTAGTCTGTTCGAAATTGGAATATCGAAGATGTAACTAATATTTGGTGAACAAGTGTGTATTTTCAATCTTCTTATTTAACATCCACATGGCAGATTATACGTATAACCCACATTGAATAAATATTTATTGAACTGGAAAAAAAATAGTCCGTTCAAAATTGGAATATCGACGCTTTAACAATTGAAAAGGTGTATTCATAATAAAGGGTTTCTCGTTACAGCGTCCGCCTGTGACACGTGCGTGTTTGTAATTGGATTTTGCATATATGTAAATTAATCTTTGTTCAGGTTTATTTTCCCAGCCCAGGCAGTTAAAGGTGCACTGCATGCAGTGAGTGATTCAATAATACGACAGCCTGCTGCAACTCGTGTGTAGTATGCAGACCCCCCGTAATGGCCGTGTGACATGTTGGATATAATCTGGTTAATGACCATAATTCACATGTTTTCAACTCATACCTGTATTTTATATCAGTAGGCCTACGTCCATTGCATGTTGCTCTCGTGATGGTTAAATAGACTAGCGGGGGGTTGCATTTACCTCTTTATTTTCGCTGTCCTTATCATGACGTAGTGTTTTTGTGATATTTTCCTTGTGTATGTCTTTATCATCTCCAGACAAGTCTTCAACAAACTGTTGTAAAATATAAATGCATTTATATATGACTTTGACGTTCTGCAAATGGGAAACATATCAAACAATTACTAACTTAATAAAAATAATATTTTGCTGAATAGTATTGTGATCAGCTGTTCTTTAGTCAGAAATTGTTTATTATTGTCTCGCCCATTGTTACATAAAAGTATAAAAACATCATAAAATATTACATTTTAACAATGGCCACCAAAATGATGATGTGGGTGGCCTTCAAATCAACCATCATCATGTTTCGGTTTCTCCTACAAATTTGACCACAGAGTCCTTTCCAACTAGGCGGAAAATTGTCGATACAAATCTCATTACACCTTGTTATATCGTATAGTACAACAGGCGTGTTATCTGTGAGTCCGGAATAATCGGACGTTACAATGGTTCTTTTCAAGCCTCCAATCACCAAAAAGAGCAACGTCATACCAAATCACTGTTTCCCTTCACACGTCGCTGGCAGTGAAGAGTTAACAAAGGGAGATAATGGAAACATGACAATTACACATGCTGGGGTTGCGTTGAATAGCTCGCCACTTTGGAGGTAGACTTCACAGGTCACCATGTTTGCTTTACCCACGGACGATTACTACACAATACCCGGGGGTGGGGTTCCATCCTGGGGGGTGAATGTCTCACGGTGTTGAGGAAAAGAACATATTGATAAATAATTGTGATGTGGGTAAACACAGTGGCAAGGTTTCTTGGTTCGTATCAATACTTCACGGACATGTCACAGTAGTTTAGCATTTGAACACAATAATGTGTTATAATGAGCTCGACTGGGTCTTAACAATTCATTGATTTTTGTCAGTGTGGTGAACGGCTTCAATCTTTATTAATATTTTACAAATGAATGTGTTTGAATCTTTAACTTCTTAGACGTTGAAAACGTTATTTATTGCATCCGTCGGGAATAGCCCATACCCATTGGCACAATCGTATTAACTTCCTACCTACCAGTGCATCTTAAATAAATAAAGAATGCACTATACAGAATTAGTTCTATAAGTTGCCAATGCGTACATTGTTTCCTGCTTTTAAACACAAATTAATTCGCCTGCTACCAGTGTTTGAAATAGAGCCCGTCCGCACGCCCGCGACGGGTTATTTTCAGCGAGGACTAGTAACGTGTTATCCTTGCACGCACGCATGTCGTGTTACTTTTTGTTTGTTTTTCAAGATGTATATCATCGATCACTGGCCAACATGTATGAGGACGAGTAACCTCTCAGACTTACCAGTCCTCATGTCTGACAGTGAATTTCTGGTGTTTTATACACTGACTAATAAATAATAATAATAATACCAAAAATAATTATAATAATAAAAACATTGTGGTCACTATTACAAATTGTGGTACTAGTATAATAGAAAACACGTATTAACTTACGACATGTAGGGATTATAGCGCAGTCACCGTTTAGTGGATGTTAACAATATCGATTAATGATTATGTGATCAAATTCAACAATTATGTGAATACTAGTGTTTTAAGGAAATGCCCAATTAACATACAAACCGAACAATTTAAAAGTACATGTAAGAAATCATATATTCAAATAAAATATACACGCATTACAAATATATTACAATACGTTAGAAAAACACATTATTTGAAACTAACTGCATTATAAATAAAGTACAAACAACAGTTCTTTAATCTCGTGACATTTTTCTTAAATCAAATAGGTCTGCATTTGCATTCCCACAAATCTGGCACCGACCATTAGCGTTATCACACGATTTGACCATCGGGGGATTTGACATGTTGCCAAATAAATTATGGTTTTGTGAGTATGTAAAGAACAAATACGCTAGCCAGCATTGCAATCATCCAATGTTTGGAATCGACGTGGAAAAACACAACGTTTATCCAACGAGTCAAGTAACGTGCCAGCAGCAAACCTCGTGAGATTCCGCCATCAACGTAAACCTCAACGAGCTTGAGAATTTTGAGATATTCATATTGATCACTTGAGATGTTCTGAATGCGACCTTGAAGGCGAAACATCGATGAGTCAACTATATGCTGTCTTTATAGATATTTGCCGAGGTTTGCCGATAGGTATTTCAATAATACACGTTAAAAGCAGATAAACAGCACATTATCTCTTTGACAGCGTATCATAACATAATGCTGGCATATACAATATAAATGTATTTTCCTTGGTGTTTGGATATTTAATGGGCTATTTTTATAAATTGAACATGTATTCCTTCTATAAAAGGTACACACGGAATCGTGTCTTCACAGGAGGTCGTTGCTGATTTAATTTATTGCTGTCTTTGTCTTCATGCATTTATATTCAATATTGTAATCTAAGAAAAATACGCTGTTAACATTAGTCTTCAAATAATACGTGTAGAATTATTAGCTGTGGTCTGAGGTCACTACTGAATTCAGACAGTGAATCACTGATCTATTTATCTATAAATATATGTCACGATTAATTAAAGGCAAATGCTTACAGGTCATACACACAATGTATAATGGTATTAAATCATGGCTCGGACATTGGGAATGCTTCTAAAGCCATCACCTATAGGATACTAAAGACTGAACTGATATTGGAGCCGTAACCTCTCTATCCCGATCAAATGACATAAATGTACTTCATTTTCGAACTTCAACTGATCGTTTACCAATAAAAACGGGAAGATGGAATAACATCCATATACCTCCGAATAGGACATCTGTCAATTAAATGGTATTGGTGATGAGTAAATTTCGTCTTTAATATATGTCCAGACAAATATATAAGTATATACCCATGTATTACCTGTCCAGACTATCTAGCCTTATTTTACGTTCTCATTTTAGGTGCAAGAAAATAAATGTATTAAAACATTTCAGGGCATTCTATACGACCGATAATTTAAAATTTAGTATTTTTCTCATAATTCGAAAGGATAAGAATTAAAAAAAACTATTCTTTTAATAGTTCGAATTGATACTAATAGGATAATTACGGTATACTATAGCAACTCATTTAATTTCGTTTATTATTATGTTTGTGTGTATGGTGCTGGAGATTTAAAACAGCCAATATTCCTGATATAGATGGACTATACAGTACGGTACTATCGTTAGTTGTACTGCGCTATCAATTAAAATTAGCTTAAGGGGGCATAGAACAGTTTATCATTATCAAAAGTGGCTGTATAGTCCGTAGAAAAAGTACGTTTTACACATGTTCCATTGTCTGTGTCCTAGTGTTTTTGTATGTTAAGTAATATGAGTGGTATGTTCTTCCAAATGAAGTGGGTTCCGTGCAGTTTAATTGCAATCTAAAAATATATCACTACACCTGTATGTCAGGAATGTGTATGGATCTGCAATGTGAGGTTGTTCGGTCACTTTCGGTAATTTCTGGCCCGATTGACCCCCCTGTATTTCTCTGTATATAAATAACTGGGCCTTTCTCTACAAGTGGATGTTAAGCTAGTTCATGTTGAACGAATAGTTTTGCATCAGCAGCCCCTCGAACCAAGCTGATTTATATGATAGATGATAGTGGGAAAAAACTCGTAAAAAAAATGTGGTATGCCCCCTAAACTCCTAAGACAGGTTATACATTTCCTATCCAATACAAACGTTGTTACACAGCATAAGCTGGACCCAGTTCCTTCAGGTCACATTAAATAAATCCAGTCCCCGAATTTACCGTAGACAGTTTTGAGTATGATTATTTTTTGCGAATGAATACTAGAGTTGAGCATGACATTATTACTGAAAGAAGTTTCGTAACTTTGGCGCCAGGTGTTAATTAAGTTAAAGCGGAAGTCCGGTCATCCGCGAACGCCGAATAGAACATATTTCGGCTAACAGTACTAATAAAACATAATGTAATATGAAGATAGTTAATTGGCATTAAAACATTAAATACTTTCTAGAGCCGCGTGACATGTCAGGGTAATCCGAGAATAGACACCTTTCAAGAAATAAATCGAAACGTCACCAAACATTTATAGAAACAGCCTAACCTTCAATAACATTCAATGTAAATTTCCTTTATTTTCATAAATAATTCCATATTTCCCTAATCGCCACCACTTCCTTGCACGTTTGTGTACGAGATGTCTAAATAGAAAGTTAATGAAACCATTGAAAAAAATTGCTTCGTCAGATTCATGCGTCAATATATATTTCAGCAAGCAAACACCTTATTCATCCACTAATATTGACTGAATTCAGGTCTTGTACCAACATCCTCTTCGTTATATAGAGACTATCTGCATGATTCGTATCGGCTGGCTTGCTTTGGTCTTTCTAGATCAAGAGCGCGTCTCTTTTGGCGATCCAGCAATCAAGAGATCAAAAACGTTAAGCTAACTATTTGTGAGCGTTAAATATTGAATCCTCTTCTAAACTCAATGCGAAATGTGGAGAGTTAGGATCACGCTCACACATGTCCAAATATGTTTACATTTGGTCAATAATTAGTGTACCCCGTCGGACATCACTTTATGGTATGAACGTCGAGGCCGAGCTGTGACAGCGATTCTAGAAATGTTAAGAGTTCCCTGAACTCGCAAACACCGCTATTATTTGGAAATCAAGTCTTTGGTGTCACTGGTTAATCAACGTTTCCTCTTACAAGAAACGATGTGAAAGAGGACTTAACAGTTTCTTCCACAACATATATATATATATATATATATATATATATATATATATATATTATTAG
>JAUTBV010054547.1:0-18226 GCA_032361325.1 Lepetodrilus fucensis
GCAGGCTCGGCCAAAGCCAGTCTGGTTGACCCAGCGCTTCGAACCAGTCGGGGCTGGTGATCGGATCCGGGATCGGTAGCCCAGGTCCCGCCTCGATCAAGGTGACCTCATGCCCGGCATCGGACAGGCGCCTACTCACCACACAACCGGCTGGCCCGGCCCCCACCACGATCACTCGTACCGGGTTGGTGGCCCCCGGACCAGGGTTTGTGCCATCGTTGCTCATCGCAGCTCAACCAACCAGGGGCTTCGTTGGAAGCTGCGGAGGCACAAAACGGATGTCGGCGGCCTCACAAATCACCGCAGCATCGGCAAGCAACTGGAAGTCGGACCAGCGCCGAGCAATGAGTTGCACGCCGCACGGTAACCCATCGACGATTCCCGCTGGCACAACCACCGAGGGCAGGAGGGGCATAGTGGCGATACCGGCCCAGAACAACAGATCGGTGTAGGGGCGGTCAACGGCATCCACCCGGGTGACCCGCTGATTATAGGACAGCTCGGTGTTGTGGGGGAAAGCAACGGTAGGAGCCACCGGCGCCATCACCAGATCAACGGATTCGAAAAGTCGATCCCAACTAGCCATGGCCTTGGCCCGGCGCTCATTGGCCGACAACCAACCCCGATGGCTACTGGTAGCCCACCCCGCGGCCTCCACTGACCGGTCAATCCCGGCCTGAACAGAACCAGCCCCATTTCGAGAGAAGGCATCGAGTTTGGCGTAGGCCCTGGGCGGAAACCCCGCCCCAATCTGTGCCATGAGCAGATGCATGTAGACCCCGTGCAACTCCTCCGAAGATGTCTCCGGGCGGGCACTCTCGCTCACCATTGCACCAAGCTCAGCCAACCGATCGGCCAGTGAGCCAACCACCTGGCGGACTCCCCTCGCCACCGGAGCCACCTCGTCGTCACTCCAAACCCCAATGCGAAGTTGAGCAACCGGCCGCCTGACCGCTCCGGGCAAGGTCGCCCCCGGAATATGGCTGAAAGAACCGACCGTGACCAGAACCTCCAACAGCATGACCAGATCTTCAACCGAACGAGCAAGAGGCCCGGCAACGGCCAAGTCGGGATGAGAAAGGGTTCCCGCAGGACCCGGAATATGACCCCGCAACGACAAGACCCCATGGGTCGGTTTCAGGCCGAACACTCCATTGAAGTGGGCGGGAAGGCGGATGCTGCCACCAATATCGCTACCGACCTCGGCCAGGGTGAATCCGCCGGCCACCGCGGCAGCCGCGCCACCGGAAGATCCGCCCGGGGTTCTGGTCAGATCATGGGGGTTGTTTGACCGGCCATATACATCGTTGTAGGTCTGATGGTCTCCGGCATACAGAGGGGTGTTGGTCTTCCCCAGCACAATCGCCCCCGCTTGACGAAGTGCAACGACCAGATCCGCATCCCTGGTTGGCACATAGTTGTCCAGCTCCCGGGCACCGGCGACAGTAACTAAGCCTTCGGTTTCATAGGTGTCCTTGACCGTCATGGGCAGGCCATGCAGAGGGCCTGTTGTCCCTCCATCTGCTCGGACTTGATCGGCAGTCCGAGCCTCGGACTGGGCTCGATCAACGTCACGGGCAACAACGGCATTGATCGGCCCATCAAACTGGTCCATCCGCTCCAGCTGGGCTTCCAGAAGTTTCACACTGGTGAGATCACCCTGCTCCAGAGCCCGCAGGGCGTCGCTGGCCGAGCCGCGGTCCAATAGTCTGGCGATTTCTGCCCACTCCATCATTGGCTGGCCCTAGTTGGAATTGTCTCGCAAGAGTCGGCGCAGGATCTTGCCCGACGCCGACTTGGGAATCTGATCGGTGAACTCAACCATCCGGATCTTCTTGTAACTGGCAACGTGTTGACCCACGAAGTCCTGGATTTCTTCCGCCGTTGCCTCGGCCCCTGCCTTGAGCACCACGAAAGCCTTTGGTAGTTCACCGGCTTCGATGTTGGCGACACCGATAACGGCCACATCGGCGATGGCAGGGTGGGTCACCAGCAGGGCCTCCAACTCCGCCGGTGGAACCTGGAAGCCCTTGTACTTGATGAGTTCCTTCACCCGGTCCACGATGAACATGTGCCCGTCGGCATCAATGCGAGCAACGTCACCGGTGTGGAGCCAGCCATCACTATCGATGGTGGCGGCGGTGGCCTCGGGGTTATTGAGATAGCCAATCATGACCTGAGGGCCACGAACCAACAGCTCACCCTCACCATCGATGCCCTGATCGTTACCCAAGGGGTCGATTACCCGACACTCGGTGTTAGAAACCGTGATGCCATTGGAACCAGGCTTGAAGTCGGTTCCCTTGGTGGCGTGGCTAATGGGGCTAAGTTCGGTCATGCCGTACCCCTGAACCACGGCACATCCAATCCGGGTCGCCGCCTCCTCGGCCAGGTCGCCACCAAGGGGAGCCGCCCCACAGAAGATTCTCTTCACCGAGGAGAGGTCGAACTCGTCGACAATGGGAGCCTTGGCCAGCCCAAGGACGATGGGGGGAACGGCGAAGAACTGAGTGACCTTGTACTTCTCGATAGTGCCAAGGGCTTGTGCCATGTCGAAGCGAGGCATGGTCACCACCGTGACCCCTTCGGCCAGAAGGCTGTTCATCAACACCTGCATGCCGTAAATGTGAAAGAAGGGAAGGACGGCGAGCGCAACCTCGTTCTCCTCCTCGTATTCCATGATGGCCTTAGCCTGAACCAGGTTGGAGGTCAGGTTGTAGTGGCTCAACATGACTCCCTTGGGCAGGCCAGTCGTTCCCGACGAATACGGCAATACCACCACCTGGGATTTCACATCAATGTCCACCTGAGAGATGGGATCGCCGTAGAGGGCCTCGAAGGAATCCTCACCGATGACCACCACCTCGGTGACCGCTGTTCCCTCCATCGATTCCCGCGCGGTGTCGGCGAAATCGGGAACCGTGATGGTCATGGTTGCCTGGGCGTCATTCAGTTGGAAACGAACTTCCTCCATCCCATAGACCGGGTTGATGGTGGTGACCGTTCCACCGGCCACCGCAGCCGCGTGGAAGACAATGGCGTACTCGGGAACGTTGGGGGCCAGCAAGGCCAGGGTTACACCGGGTCCGAAACCCTTGGCTTGCAGTCCACCAGCCAAACGGGCGATGTGATCCGCCAGCTCGGCGAAGGTATAGGACCGGCCAGAGAGCCCATCCACCAGGGCCACACGGTCCGGGTAGGCCTTTGAGCCCGCCAAGACATATTCGGTAAGCGGAACCTCGGGAAGCTCGACGTCTGGCAGTGGACTATGAAATATGTGGGAAGACATGGCTGAGATGTTGCCACTTGTCCTGCCCCAGAACAAGTAGGCCTCGGTTTGGTGGCCTAGATTGCTCGAATGCGATTTCGAGAGGCCACTGCGGTCCAGCCTGATAGCTCAACCGGTGACGGGGCGACCGGGGGAATAAGAGCTGGCGAAAGTGTATTTACAGGAACGATTCAGCCGGGCTGGAGCATCGGCGGCAACGCCAACGGTGGCTACCTGATCGCATTGGCCGCCCGAGCCATGGCCGAACGCGCCGGCAGGCCAGATCCCGCGACCATCACGGCCCACTACCTTTCCCCCGGGCTAGCTGGTCCGGTCCAGATCAACACCCAAGTAGTGAAGGAGGGACGCAGGTTCGCCACCATGACGGGTGCCATAGCGGGGGCCGAGTCGAAGCCAATCCTTCAAGTTCTCGGTGCCTTCACCGACTTGTCCACCGCCCGAGGGCCAGAACTGGTGGATGCCTCCCCTCCCGATCTGCCCTCCGTGGAGGATTGTGTCGGTCTGCAAGACAAACCCGAGTTCGCTCCAGAAATCTTCCGACAGATCGAGGTTCGTCTGCACCCCGAGGACGCCAACTTCGCCGTCCAGCCATCCGGATCGGCATTGACCCGCGGCTGGTTTCGACTGCTGTACGATGAGCAAATGGACGCCATCGCTCTCCTTTTGGCCACCGATGCTCTTCCCCCAACGGTGTTCAACGCCAACCTCCCTCTCTCATGGGTGCCAACCGTGGAGCTGACCGCCCATATCCGGGCCCGACCGGTCCCCGGCTGGCTGCGTTGTGAGTTCCGGACGCGCTTTGTAACCGGTGGTTTCCTGGAAGAAGATGGGCTGGTGTGGGACGAGTCCGGCCGCATGGTGGCCCAGTCCCGCCAACTTGCCCTGATCCCCCAGGTTGACCCGGCGTAGGGGGCTCCCGACTCAGGACACCGTGAGGGAGGGCGTGAGTTCGTCGAAACGGTCAATGTTTCGTAGGGCCGGGAAGAATACTTCCCACAAACCAACGATGGCCAGGGTGCCGAATCCGCCGATCATGACGGCCCCAACCAGACCAAACAGGCTTCCCGTTACCCCCGATTCGAAGGCGCCAAGCTCATTGGAAGCCCCGATAAAGACACTCTCGGTGGCCAGAACCCGACCACGCATATTGTCGCTAGCCCAAGCGAAACGCTGGCCGCCCCAATCCCGGTGGCTGCCCGCAGCCAACCGAGGCCAATAGCCCCCACCCCAAGCCGCTCTTCGGCAATGGCGGGCAGCAAGGCAACAGCCCCTCCAAAAAGGACCGCAAAGAGGTCCAGGGAGATGGCGCCGAACAGGACCGGGGTCCGTCGGATGAACTTCAGCCCCTCAAGCGCATCTCGCAGGGCCGCTCCGAGGCCGGGCGCTGTTTCCAGCCGAGCAACCGATGAAGAAGGAACGAACCTCAACCCAACCACGGCCAGAAGTAGCAGAACCCCCGAGAACAGATAGGGGGCCGGCTCCCTAGCCACAAAAAGGAAGCCAGCAACGACCGGACCAATGATGAGGCCACCCTGCCAGGCCACCGCCCCCAGGGCCACCACTCGTTCGATGACGGCTCGGGGCGAAAGATCGATGGGAAGGGCCCGCATGGCGGGAGCAATGAACGCCCGAGCGGCGCCAAACACCAATACCAAGAAATAGATGGGCCAGAGATCGGTCCCACCACTCCCGGCATATGCCCACAGACCAAAAGAAACCATGGACGAAGCCAGGAGGCCAAGACCGGAGACAATTCGACGGTCAAATCGGTCGGCGATGGAACCCGTGAGAGGCGACAATAGGGCTGTTGGCAAAAACTCGGCCAGACCGAGAAGGCCAAGGTCCAGCTCGTTACCCGTCAGGTCCCAGACCTGTTTGCCCAGGATTGTCAGCTGCCCGACGGTGGCCATGGTGACCAGCACCCGGATGGCCAACAAGATCCAGACCCCGCGGGGAATACCGGCCGGGCCAACGGGCGACCCTAAGCCCTCGTTGAGAGTCGGGCCTTGCGACTGGCCAGAGGACCGATCAGAAGACTGAGGTGGGGGTTGGGTCACGGTTCTGGCTCAGGGAGCAATATGTTGCTGGAGGTCACCGAGGCTGGCCCACTCCAAGGTTCCGATGTGAGTGGCCTCCAGGACCACCTTCGGGGCCGCCCCTGCATCCAGGGCCTCCTGCCAGCGGGGAGCACACAAGCACCACTGATCACCGGGCCGCAACCCGGCGAACCCATATTCGGGCATGGGGGTTGACAGGTCGTTGCCTACCGACGCCGAATAGGCCAGGAACTCTTCGGTCATGCGGGCGCACACCGTGTGTACCCCATGATCACCGGCGCCGGTCTGGCACCAGCCGTTTCGGTAGAAGCCGGTCATTGGGTCGGTGGAACAAGCCTGTAGTTCGGTCCCCAGCACATTCTTTGCCATTGCCTGATCCTCGCACCTTCTCGGTCCAATGCCACCACAACCCCCGATGCCACCACAACCGGGTCGCCCGGTCTGTGCCAGCAAATTAGTCGGCCACCGTCATACTCCGCCGGTAAGGTCGCCGGGTGACAAAGCTGCGGCCCGAACCAGGCAAGACCAAGCAAGCCGGCAACGGCGATACCGCGGTTGAAGCAGTCGGGCTCAGCAAACACTTCGGATCCTTCGTTGCCGTCGACAACATCAGCTTCTCGGTTCCCGTCGGCCAGACCTTCGCCATCCTTGGGCCGAATGGGGCTGGCAAAAGCTCAACCATGAAAATGGTGACCACGGTCAGCCCCACCACCAGTGGCCACCTATCCGTACTCGGCATGGATCCCGAACGCGATGGCCGAAGCATTCGAGCCCAACTGGGTGTCGTTCCTCAAGAAGACATCCTCGACAGTGAAATGACCGTTCGAGAGAACCTGGTCATGTACTCCCGCTACTTCGGAATCTCCTGGTCAGACGCCAAGGTCAAGGCCGACCAACTGCTGGATTTCGTACAGCTCAGAGACCGGGCCAACGACAAGGTCGAACCCCTGTCCGGAGGCATGAAACGAAGGCTCACCATCGCCAGGGCCCTCGTAAACGATCCCAGCTTGGTCTTGCTGGACGAGCCGACCACCGGTCTAGATCCGCAGGCTCGCCATCTCCTGTGGGAACGCCTCTACCAGCTGAAAGAGCAGGGTGTCAGCCTCCTGCTGACCACCCACTACATGGATGAGGCCGAGCAGCTGGCCGACCGGCTCATTGTCATGGACAAGGGCAAGATCGCCGCCGAAGGATCCCCGTCTGAACTAATTGCCAAGAACTGTTCCCGTGACGTTCTCGAATTGCGTTTTCCGGGCCGGGTGGCCAAGGTGAGCGACGGCCTGGCCGAGGCCGCCAAGGAAGCTGGGCTGCGAACCGAGGTCCTGCCCGATCGCACCCTGGTCTACGCCGATGATGGTGACGCCGCCCTGGTCCACCTCCGCTCTCGCAACATACATCCCAGCGGAACCCTGGTGCGCCGGGCCACCCTGGAAGACGTCTTCCTTGCTTTAACCGGACGGAGCCTGGACGAATGACGGCCATCTCCCCACCACCAGGGAGCCCCTCGGCCAGCATCCCCGGCCGAATGCGGCGACCCGATCTCAGCCGAGCAGGCCTGCTGCATTTCTTTGAGTATCAGATCTACCGCTTCCGCTCCGGCTGGCGGGGCCTGATCGTGACCGGCTTCTTCAGCCCCATCATGTTCCTACTGGTCATGGGTACCGGGCTGGGCGACATGGTTGACCGGGGCAACCACGATCTGGGGGCCGCCAGCTATCTGGGGTTTATCGGTCCCGGACTGTTGGCTACCTCGGCCATGCAATGGGGAACCGGGCAAGGACTATGGCCAACCATGGCCGAACTCAAGTGGGAGGGTGGCTATCGGGCGGCCCTGGTCACTCCCCTCACCATTGACGAACTGGCCATTGGCCACATCGGTTGGATCAGCCTTCGCTTCTTCGCCGCTTCGGTGATGTTCAGCGGCGTTCTGACCGCCTTTGGAATCCCGGAAAGCTGGTGGTTTGTCCTGGCCCCCTTCGCCGCCACCCTGACCTGTGCTGCCTTTGCTGCGGTTACGGTTGCCTTCAGTTCCGCCCAGGTCGGCGACTACATGTTCCCCCTGGTCCAGCGCTTCATCGTCGTCCCGCTCTTGCTGTTCTCGGGCTCATTCTTCCCGGTCTCCAACCTGCCAACGGTGCTGGCCTGGGTTGCCCGCTTCACCCCCTCCTGGCACGGGGTGGAGCTTTGTCGAGGTCTGTCCCAGGGAACACTCTCTCCCCTGACTGGTCTGGGACACGTGGCCTATTGTCTGTTGTTTGTGCTATTCGGCTGGCATTGGAGCCGGGCGGGAATCACAAAGATGCTGGCGACATGACTGCCAGAATCAACACTGCTCCTCTTCGTTTGGTTGAGCGCAACGCCCTGGCTTGGCGACACGCCTGGTGGGTGATTGCCTCCGGTGCCTTCGAGCCAATTATCTACCTGTTAGGTCTTGGTTTCGGCATGGGTGCCCTGGTGGGAACCATCGATGCCAACGGAACCGAGATCGCCTACAAGAACTTCGTCGCTCCCGGGCTCATGGCTTCGGCCGCCATGAACGGGGCCGTGTTCGATACCACCTTCAACTTCTACTTCAAGCTAAAGCAACAGAAGGTGTACGACGCCGTTCTGAACACTCCCATCAGCCTGAGCGACATTGTGGTTGGCGAACTCGGATGGTCAGTGGCTCGTGGGGCCCTCTACGCCCTGTTCTTCTTGATTACCATGGCTGGGTTGGGGTTGGCGTCATCGTGGTGGGTCCTGCTCACCCTGCCTTCCGCCATCTTGTTGGCCGGCATGTTCGCCTCCATGGGGATCGTTGTTACCACCTTCATCCGAACCTGGACCGATTTTGACTTCGTCCAGATTGCCCTCTTGCCCTTGTTCTTAGCTTCGACCACGTTCTTCCCGCTCAGCACCTACCCAAGCTGGGCCCAACTCATCGTCCAGATCACACCCCTCTATCACGGGGTCGACCTGCTCCGGGACTTGAGCCTGGGCACCGTTGGTTGGTCCGACCTCGGGCATGTGGCCTACCTGGCAATTCTTGGGGGCATCTGTACCCGCTGGGCCAGCCGCCGTCTGGGCCCCATGTTGCAGGGCTAGTTCGGCCTGGCTACAAGACCAGGTTGCCGAAACGGTGCAACGTCTTGCTGATGGCCTGTTCCCGACAATAGTTGAGCAGCTCGATCCGCCCGTTAGCCACCACCGGTTGATCGGCCAGGTGGATCTGGTTGGCGGCCGCCGCCCTCCGGACCAAGTCGGAGACCTCACCCACCACCCGCACCCTGTCAACCCCCACCCCCACCGCCACCGCCACCGCCACCGCCGAACTGGCACCGGTAGAGCATGTATATAGGGGCTCTGGCGGTGCCAGTTCGTGAAGTTTGGCGGCGAAGGACCTATCGGACTCGGTTTCGTGGGAGGAGACCACTACTTCGGCTCCCCAGCGGGAGGCAGCCTGGCGGACCCTGCGAACCTCGACGGGATCGGCACCGGGACCAACGCGAATCATCACCCGCTCCTGGGGTCGGTAAGCCAAGATGTTGGCCTCACAAAACAGTCCCGTTGGGTCATGCTCGATGTCGAATTCAACCTCGGCCCAGTAGTCGTCGCTTCGCCGAGCCGCCTCCAACCAGGCCTCATCACGGATCTCGCTTCGCTCCGTCCAGGTCCCGAGACGGGCCACATAATTGGGGCCACCGGCCTTTGCTCCGGGCCCGACCGTCGACTTCTTCCAGCCACCAAATGGCTGACGCCGCACGACGGCTCCGGTGATCTGGCGGTTGACGTAGGCGTTACCCACCTCGACCCGGTCCAGCCAGAGGTCGACCTCGGCCGGATCAAGGGAGTGAATCCCACCAGTGAGCCCGAAGTCGGTTCCGTTCTGAAGGGCAATAGCTTCCTCCAACGTCTCGGCGAACATCAGTCCCAGTACTGGCCCGAAACACTCGGTCTGGTGAAACCAAGATCCGGCGACCACGCCGTCGCGAACCCCCGGCGACCATAGCCTGCCAGCAAACTCCCCCTCGCTAGCCAACAACTCTGGCTCCACCAGCCAACTCTCACCCGGATCGAGCCGGGTCAGGCCCCGCTCCAACTTGCCCGTGACCGCCACAATGGTCGGGCTCATGGTGGTGGCAAGATCATCGGGCCGACCGACCACCAGGCTTTGCACGGCGTCGACAAGCTGGGCCCGGAAACGGGCAGAGTCAAACACGTCGCCCACCAGAATGGCCAGGCTGGCGGCCGAACATTTCTGGCCTGCATGACCAAAAGCGGAACGAACCAGGTCCTGCACCGCCAGATCCATGTCGGCGCTGGGGGTGACGATCAGGGCATTCTTGCCCGAGGTTTCTGCGAACAACCGCAGGTCTGGTTTCCAGTCCAAGAACATCTTGGCGGTCTCCGACGCTCCGGTCAGAATGACCCCGTCAACGGAGGTGACCAGGCGTTGGCCCACTTCGTTGTCGGGGGTGCGTACGAAGGCCAGCACCTCGGCGGGCACTCCCCCGGCCCAGCAACACTCAGCAACCACCTCGGCACAACGAGGGGTTTCCGGAGCGGGTTTGAACACCACCGCATTTCCGGCGGCCAAAGCAGCCAAGACACCGCCAGCGGGAATAGCTACCGGGAAATTCCAGGGAGGAACCACCGCCATGACCCCAAGAGGGGCAAAGACGGTGTCCTCGTAACCGGGACCTCTCTCACTCTCGGCAGACTCGCCGAGTTCGGCCATGCCCACTTCAGCCGCTCGGTCACCGTAGTAGCGGGCAAAATCTACGGCCTCGGAGACCTCAACGTCGGCCTGCTCAAAGGTCTTGGCCGCCTCGGCAATCATGGTGGCAATCAAATCACCTCGACGTCGCTCCAGCTGACCGGCCACCGCATGAAGGATGTGACCTCTCCCCTCACCGCCCATGGACCACCAACCAGGCTGGGCGGTACGGCACCCTTCTACCAGTGCATCGATACTGGAAACCTCTTCGGTCAAACCGGTCCGGGCAGCCGGAACCTCCGCTACCGAGGCCACAACCTCGGCGGCCCAAACCCGGTTGGCCGCCAGGGCCGGATCCGAGTCGGAGCAATTCACAAACGGTTGGGTTTGTCGCGGGATCTCCTGTGCGGTATCCCGTCGACGGTCCTGATGGCGTTGGGGCCCGACACCTACGGCATTGCGGTCCAAAACCGAAGAACGGAACAGCTCTACCTGTCGTTCAAACAATGGTGTTCCTGGACGGAGAGAAAACAGGATCCGCAGGAAATTGTCTTCGGCCGAGTTCTCTTCCAACCTACGAAACAGGTAGCTGATAGCCACATCAAAGTCGGCCTTACCCACAATCGGGGTGTAGAGCAAAAGGCTGCCAGTGCCCTTGACGGCGCGAGCCTCACCCGGCGACATGCCTTGCAGCATTTCGAACTCGACCCGATCAGAGACTCCCCTGTCCTCCGCCAACAGATGGGCAAAGGCCACATCGAACAAGTTGTGGCTTCCGATCCCGACGCGCACCCCCCTGGTCCTCTCCGGGGTCAGGATCCAGCTAACCAGACGCTTGAAGTTGGCATCGGTATGTGCCTTGCTTCGATACGGGGCCTGCTCCCAACCGTGCATGACGGCATCGACCCTCTCCATGGCCAGGTTCGCTCCCTTGACCAGCCTGATCTTGATATCTCCGCCCCCGGCCTGCTTGCGGGTATTGCCAGCCTCCACCAAACGTTGCAGGGCACCAAAGGAATCGGGTAGATAGGCCTGCAATACAATGCCAGCATCAAGGTCGGCAAACCGGTCCATCTCCAACACCTCGATGAACACCGAAACCGTCAGCTCTAGATCGTGATACTCCTCCATGTCCAGGTTTATGAAAGTGCTGCTTCCGGACCGGGCGGCGGCCTCAAAGAGTACAAGTAGTCGTTCCAACACCCGTTTCCGGGATTCGTCCCAGGCCCAATAGTTGAGTTGGGGCACAACCGAAGAGAGCTTCACCGAGACGTAGTCGATGGACGGCTCCTCCAATAGTTTCAGGGTGGCCGCCATGCGCTTGTCGGCCTCGCTCTCACCGAGGACGGCCTCTCCCAACAGGTTGACGTTCAGGTCATAGCCCTGCGAGCGGCGCTCGCTAAGGTGGTGCAGCAGGGAGTCTGGCTCGGCGTCGACCACCATGTGCCCAACCAGTTGACGCATCCTTCGCCGCGCCAGGGGCATCACGATCCGAGGCAGATAACGAGCAAGCTTGGCCCCCGCCCGAAGCAAGAGCTTGTCGATGGGTGAGAGAAACCGTGGCAAGGTGCTTGACCCAACCAGGCCCGCCAACTGTTTGGCGGCCACGGTGTCGCTTTGCGGTCGGGCCACCCGGTCCACAAAACCCATGGTGAATATCACACCATCAGGATCCTCGATGAGTTCACGGAGCTGGTTGGCGGTCTTCTTTTCTTGTTCGGTTTCCAGATCCGGGGCCTGAGCCAACCATTGCTGGACCAAGGCAATGGTTCCGTCAACGATCTTGCGCTCAACAATCACACCATCGACTACCGCGTCAACCATCCTTCAAGTCTGAGGGAAAAGTTCCCTCCGGTATTGTACGATCCGCCCCAACATGGCATCCCAATCACCCAAACCAGGCCACGCACCGGGACACACAGCAGACCAGGCGGGCAAGCCCGCCGATCTCCTGATTCATGGGCTGGACACACAAAAGCAGCTGGTCGAGATCTTCGACGTATTGGTGAACGTCATGTTCTGCATCAAGAACCGCGACAACCGTTATGTTGCCGTCAACGCTGCCTTCGTCCGCCGCACGGGGAGGAGATCCAAGCGTGAGGTCAGTGGACGCATGGCCAATCAACTATTCTCCCCGGAATTGGCCGAGCGTTACGAAGAACAAGACGCCGCCGTCTTTGCCAGCGGAAAAGCCTTGCGTGATGAGCTGGAACTTATCCGGCGACCCGACGGTTCGCTGGGCTGGTACCTCACCACCAAGCTTCCGATTTCCGGAGAGCACAGCAGCAACCAGCCTCACGGAGGGGAGCGAGGCACCATCGGTATCGTCAGTGTCAGCCGGGACCTGGAAACCCCCAGCGGTGAAGGCATCGCCGTGGCTTCGCTCACCAAGGTGGTGGAACTGGTTAGCCAGCGACTGAGTGACCGCCTGCGGGTGAGCGACCTGGCCAGCGCGGCCCAATGCTCAACCTCCCAACTGGGAAGACGAATGAAGCGAGTCTTTGGTCTGACCCCAACCCAATACGTCCTCCGAGTCCGGGTAGACCGCGCCGCTGAATTACTGATCACATCCGATGCCCCGGTGGCCGAGGTCGCCTCGTCCTGCGGTTTCTATGATCAGGCCGATCTGACCCGCAAATTCGCCAGGCTCACCAACGAAACCCCCGCCAAGTTCCGAGCAATCAATCGGGCAAATGGGCAGCCGACCTAGGTCATCTTACGGACTCACCTCAAGTCAAACCTCAGCAGGCCGAGAAAGACCATGATGAGCGGCCTAACCACGCCTACTTCTTCATCGTCTTCGACCACTCGGTCAAAAGCCAGCGCCTGGAGTGCATCCCCCCTCTTGGCCTGGACCGTCCGAGTAGTTGTTGTCGCGCTCCCGGTCCTCGCTGCTTGGCTCTTTGTGCGGCTTCTATCCGGATCGCTCTACCGTCCGGGAGGCAAGATCGGCTTGGTCTTTTGGGCTATCCAGGCCCTCGTCATTGGGACCGTGGCCTCGCTCCTGGTGGAACGGGTCACCCGACGGCTTGTTCCGTTGGCCGCGCTGCTCAGCATGTCACTGGTTTTCCCCGATCAGGCGCCTTCTCGTTTTAGCATTGCGTTGAGGTCTGGAACCGTCCGCCAGCAACAAAGGAGACTGGCGGAGGTACAAGCAAACGGCCTCGGCTCGACCGAATCTGAGGCCGCCGAACGGGCCATTGACCTGGTAACGATGCTCGGTCGTCATGACCGCCTGACCCGGGGCCACACCGAAAGAGTACGGGCCTACGCCGACCTTATTGCCGAAGAGATGGGGCTCTCGACCTCTGACCGTCAGATGTTGGCCTGGGGCTCAATGCTGCACGACGTTGGCAAGATGGCCGTCCCCACTGAGATCTTGAACAAAGACGGCCGCCCGGACAAGGAAGAGTGGGCCATCCTCCAGAGCCATCCGGCCGCTGGCAGGGAGTTTCTTAGTCCCCTTGCTGCCTGGCTAGGCGACTGGGTCCTAGCTGCTTCGGAGCACCACGAAAGATGGGACGGATCCGGTTATCCCCTGGGCCTGGCGGGAGCAAGAATCTCGCTAGCCGGACGGATCACTTCGGTAGCTGACGCCTATGACGTTATGACCTCACGCCGCTCCTATAAGCCATCGATGCCAGTGGCCGAGGCCCGCCATGAGCTGGTGGCCTGTGCCGGGACCCAGTTTGATCCCGAGGTGGTTCGGGCCTTTCTGAATGTTTCCCTAACCCGCAGATGGCGGATCGGACCCTTGGCCTGGCTGACGGAACTCCCCAGTATCACCGGCGGAGCAACCGCAATCCCATCGGTGGTGGCAACCTCGACTGTCGTTGCCGCCTCCGTGGCCGTCGGCGCTATCACGGCCCCAAGCTTTCCCGACTCCCTGGCCTTTGACCAGGCGATGGTGGCGACAACAGCCGTCGAGTCCTCGACCACCACGTTCCCTGTCGTGGATCGCGTTTCGCTCCCGGATGACTCTGACGGAACCGTGGTTACAACAACGATCGAAACGACCACTATCGGCGAAGACTCAACAACCTCTTCGGTATCGGAATCTTCAACAACCAGCTCACCTGTCTCCTCCTCAACAACCCAATCTCCAACAACCAGCTCGCCGGTCTCCTCCTCCCCAACCACGGGATCAACGACCTCATCAACAACGAGGTCATCAACAACGACAACTACCCGGCCAACGACCTCATCAACAACGACAACTACCCAGCCAACGACCACCACCACGAGTGCACCCGCCACAACCACTACCCAAGCGGCGACCACCACGACCGTTGGCAGCGGCCTCGCACTTAACGACGACTCCTTTGATGCATCCGGCTTCAGCAGCGAGTTCTTCGTCTTATCCAACGACGAAAACGGCGGCTCCGGGTTTGACCTGGAGACCCTGGAAATCACGGTTGCCCCCTCCCACGCCCTATTCAAGTGGGTCCAGGATGACCACATCCGTTACGTACCAGCACCGGGATATGAGGGGGCGGACTATCTGGAGTATCGGGTCTGCAACAACGCCGGAGCGTGTGACACCGCTGGCGTGACCATCACCGTCACCGGCGGCTAAGCATCAGCTTGACCAGAATGGCCAGAACCCCAACCCCACCAAATCCTGCCAGCGAGGCTTCGGGTGCCATGGTGATCGTTGCCTCACCGGTATCGGCCATGCCATCGACCAGGCGGGATATCACCAACAGGGACATGGCCGCAACCGCCCCTACCATTAGCAGTAGTCGCTGGTTTACCTTCTGGGGGCGAGGCGGCCCGTCCAGCGTTTGTCCCCGCCCCCGCTGACTCTGGCGCGTCACTAAAAGAGCCGTGATGGTTCCGGTCACCATGGCCAGGAACATGAGATTGCTCGGAGACGCCGTCGGACTCAAAGTCCACTGGGTAACGGATTGGAAGACCAACCAGACACTGATACACCCGGAGACTCCGGCAACGGCCAACAGGGTTCGGTCTTGCATCGACATGGCGGACACGGTCATCTGACGCTCACCTATCCCCGCCTAACCTAGAAAGAGGTTGACGATTCCGTAGACAAGTCCACCACCGGCGGCACTAACACCAAGTACCAGCTTCAGCTCGATGTCAGAGGAGAAGCCTCGCTCCCCTCCCCACTTCGGGGCTTGCCTTTCTGGCACCAAGGCCTGCTGGCGTTTCGAGAGCAGCTCGTACGGTGTCTTCCGCAAACCCTGAGACCTGCGGGCGAATAGTCCGGCCCCAAAAGGCTGAACCGGTTCGTCATCATCCGCGTCTGACATATAGGGGGCCGAACGATACATGCCTCCCAATCGGCAGGTTGTGGAAAGAGTCAAGGCTCTTTCCACAACCAATACCAATCAGGTCACCAACTATCGGAGGATGAACCTTCCCTCACCGGCGGAGGTAGCACCGATATGAGCGGCCGTGTGTCCCGATTTGGCCAGAGCCGCCAGGACCCCGGCTGTTTCGCTGGGATCGACACCAAAGATCAGACCACCCGAGGTTTGGGCGTCAGCAATCAGAAGCTGACGATTCTTCTCATGAGAACCGGCGTCCAAAATCTTGTTGCCCCACTCGAGATTTCGTTTGCTGCCACCCGGCACGTTCCCGCTTGCCGCCAGATCAACGGCTCCCGGTAGGAACGGGATGGCCTCCCACTCCACCGTAACTACCACCGTCGATTCAACAGCCATACGCCCCAAATGCCCAAGCAAACCAAAACCGGTGACATCGGTACAACCGGTGGCACCAGCAGCCAGGGCCACCCTGGATGCAATGTCGTTGAGCCGAACCATCGACGTAATGGCGGCCTCCGCCTGCGCGTCGCTGGTTGCCCCCGCCTTGATGGCGGTGGTCAAGACACCAATACCCAGGGGCTTGGTGAGGATCAGGTCCTGACCGGGCTTCAACCCCGCATTGGTCAGAATCCGATCGGGGTGAACCTCACCGGTAACCGACAACCCGTACTTGGGTTCGGGATCGTCGATGGTGTGACCGCCAACGATGGCGAAACCAGCAGCCGTGGCGATGTCCTGTCCGCCGGCCAGAAGCTCACCCAACATGGAGGACGGCAAGGCCTCGGTATTCCAACCCACCAGGTTCAAGGCAAAGAGCGGACGGCCCCCCATGGCATAGACATCGGAAACACTATTTGCGGCCGCTACCCGGCCCCAAGTTCGCGCGTCGTCAACCACCGGGGTGATGAAGTCGGCGGTGGAAACAATGGCTCGATCATCGTCGAGCCTCCAAACCGCAGCATCATCACCGGTCTCGGTTCCGACCAGCAAGGCGTCGGGACTATCGTTGTGCAGTTGACGCACGACCTGCGCCAGCTCCCCAGGAGCGAGTTTGCAGCCTCAACCCGCACCGTGGCTGAACTGGGTCAGGCGAAGCGAAATCTCAGCGGCTGGAGTCTTGGAATTCATACGGGTCTCTTTCGGAGTACTCAACAACCAGTGAATCTACCGAGCTATTCCCCACTAGCGTGGACCCATGGAACTCTCAGATTGGGCACCATCGGACACACTTCAAGAGTGGCTCATCCACTCCACCGATCTCTTGTTGCAACATGTCAGCGACTTCGAAGCCGACGATGATCGCTGGCTCGGCCCCTACCTTCCGATCGTGAACCCGCCCATCTGGGAGATCGCTCATGCCGCCTGGTTCGCCGAATGGTTCGTGCTTCGTCAGCTGCATGGTCGGGCTCCCCTACGCGAGGATGGCGACGCGCTTTATGACTCGGCCAAGGTTCCCCACATCACGCGCTGGCAATTGAAGTTCCCAGATTCCGCCGCAACCAAGGACTACGTACGGGCCGCAACCAAAGGGCTGATCGAGGTCCTCCAAGACAACCAGGGGCTGGACTCCACCGACCATTTCGTGATGTACGCCATCACCCACTACGACGCCCACAACGAAGCCCTCACCTACACCCGCCAAAGCCTGGACTGGGGTCCACCAACCTGGGACGGACACCAATCCCCCCAGGAGGGGCTACGAATTGCCGGCGACCGCAAGGTGGATGGTGGCACTCTGCTACTCGGAGCCTCCCGCTCCCAACCCATGGTCATGGACAATGAGCGTTGGGCCCACAAGGTGGAGGTTGCTCCGTTCTCCATGGCTGCCGCTCCGGTCACCAACTCGGATTACTCGGCCTTTGTTCACGACGGCGGCTATTCCAACCCGGTTGTCTGGTCACCCGAGGGCTGGGCCTGGCGCCAGAGCGTGCACGCCACCCAGCCCCTCTACTGGCGAGGCACCAAGGACGGCTGGGAACACAAACGGATAAACCAATGGTGCCCAATTCTCGACCACCAGTACCACCCCATGGTGCATGTTTCTTGGTATGAGGCCGAGGCCTTTGCCACCTGGGCCGGGCGCCGGCTACCAACCGAGGCCGAGTGGGAGATGGCGGCCACCTCCGGCAAGGACCAGCCCCGTCAACCCTGGTTCCCCTGGGGCAATCGAGACGCCAAACACAACGAGGCCGCCCTTCGAACCGAAACACTTGGCACCGTTCCCGTTGGGGCCAAGAGCGACGGCGATGGGCCGTGGGGTCACCGCCAGCTCATCGGCAATGTGTGGGAATGGACGGCCAGCACCTTTGGTCCTTATCCTCATTTCGAACCCGACGCCTATCGTGACAACAGCGAACCCTGGTTTGGTACCCGCAAGGTTCTGCGAGGCGGATCCTGGGCTACCCAAAGTCGCTATGTACGCTCCACCTTCCGCAACTATTTCACCCCGGATCGACGCGACGTGATCGCCGGCTTCCGCACCTGCGCCAAATAGCGGCCGCTTATGCGCATCGCGCTCACCACTCCGGTTCGGCCCGGATCAACCTCCGGCAATGACGTCACCACCAACCGGTGGGTGGGCCACCTTCAAGCACTTGGCCATGACGTTGCCACCGTACGGATCTCTCCCGACGGTGGGTTTGATCCAGGCCCTCTGGTCGAGGCCAACCTGGCCATCGTCTTGCACGCGCGCCGCGGTGCTGCTGCAGCCCGCTGGTGGCGTTCCGAGCGCGGGGCCGCTCCCCTGATCGTGGCCTTGGCCGGGACCGACCTCTATGCCGATCTACCCGATGATGCCGACGCCATGTGGTCAATCAGCAGCGCCGACGCCCTGGTCGTCCTCCAAGAAGCGGCGATTGTTCGACTGGCCGGTTTCGATCCGGCCCTGGCCCAC